>CAUHTR010000129.1:92773-194118 GCA_959609185.1 Schmidtea polychroa | reverse complement strand
CCTCTATAATTAGCTTCTAGAAGCCTAATAAAATATTTCAAAATATTTTAAAAATAAAGCGTCCAATAACTATTTATATACGCTATTTAAATATTTCAATAAATGTGTCAATTTTGATTTTTAAATCCTATCTTTTGAAAGTATATTTCCTAATTTTGTTACCTAATTTTGTTTCGTGAGTATCAACGATATGAGTAACATATGAGTAACATCGATATATTACTGATTTATAGTCTTCAAATTCACTTTTTAATAAATTCAATGAAAAAAAATAATCAGAGGTGAAATTGGAAGAAAAAAAGTTCTTATAATAAAGTTGGGTTTTATGATATCAAAATCAACCGTTGGTTACTCTGACTCCACGTGTTCCAAAATCAATAGACACAAACTCCCAACGTATATTTGTTTTATAAAAATTTACAAGTCTCACAATTAATTACACAGTTGGTCAACCACAATTCTCACACAATTTCATATCGGACTGCGCTCTGGAAGGTCTCAACCTTGTACGATTGAAAAATTAAGTTTCACCCTTTGATTTAGTTCCGTTCTCTGATCCAGACTCTTTTGACACTCCTTGTCTAACTCTTCAGTTTTTTCCTATAATTCTTTTTTCTTTTTTTATTCTATTTCTTTAACTCCTAATGTCGTTTTCTTCTTCCTTACTTAAAGCTATCGCCGATTATGTGAATTTGAAGTTTTCTTATATACTCCCATTAACCTAATTGGTTTAACCTAATTGGTTTTGACTTCCTTAGTTATTATTCCCTAATTAGCTATTTCCGTTGACCCTCTTCCTAATTCCCCTTCTTTTGTTTACCCTCGTTTATCAGGCTGTTTGGATAATTTCTCTATGAATTCACCATTTGTTTATCCTTCCAAATTGCCGCGCTCGGGTTTTCTTCATCGCTCGGGTTTTCCATTGGCTCGGGCTTACCATTAGCTCGGGCTTCGCATTAGCCAATTAATTAATTAATTAATTAATATTTTGTGTTTTTTATTTGCCTGTTTTACGACCCTTTCTAAACATTTTCTAACAATTTCTTGCTCACTGTCTCCTTCACCATCCCCTAATCTACCCCTCTCCCGTTTTCCAGCTTCAATTTCGATAACTTTTAACTTTAAATATTAATTTTAAATACAAATTTTAATGAAATAATTTTTAAGTTAATTTCAATGAAATATTTTTCAAAGTCAAATGAAAATTTAAATGGAATAATAATAATAATAATAATAATAATAATAATAATAATAATAATAATAATAATAATAATAATAATAATAATAATAATAATAATAATAATAATAATAATAATAATAATAATAATAATAATTCAACAGTTCCCAACAATCGGTTACTAAATATTTTTAACTAGGTGCTAACAAATAAGTACCAAATACTTACAACATGATACCACGTACTAACTAACTCTCAAACAACTAAATATTCTTCACTGTATTTTATGAAATGCTTTTGAAATAAATTTTTTATCTCTCTTCAAAAATATGTTTAATTGCAATCAATAGAAAACCTTTTCAAAATGTCTAAATTTAACAAAAATGTTGATTTTCATCAAAAAATAAATAATTGACAACTCATCACTACGTGGAATTGATGATAATTTAAATTAAAATGAAAGACCATAGAATTCTAATTTGCAAAACATTCTTCTTTTAAATGATAACTACTGACTTATTATTGCAAAGTAAAAATCACATTCAATAAATACTTATTGTTGATCAGTTTTATTATATATACTCTGAGTTTATCCGACAGGATGTTTTGACCCCCTAAGGGTACAGGTCGTAAAGGTACTAGTCGTAAGGGTATTGCTAACTCTCAATCCCCCACCTACCCATTAACTAGCTACTACAACCACCTAACAACTAGATACCAAGTACTTACAACCAACATCAACCAGGTACTAAGCATTATCAACCTACAACTATATAACAACAATCAGTAAACAACACTGTACCAACTACCAAATATAAGATACCAACAACATAGTATCATCAACCAGTAACTTACGAACATGTACCAACAACCAAGTAAAAACAATCAAGTACTAACAAATAGATCTTTAAAAGAAAATACTCTTCACTTGCAATATTGATCACACTCAATCCCACCTACTCATTAATTAGCTACCATGTACTAACCACTAGGTTTCAAACAACAAAATACTACCAAACAACTAAATACAACACTTACAGCCATCAAAACCCATCGAGAAATTAACAAATATCAACCTACAGCTAGATACTTACAATCAGATACCTGCTACCAAGTACTTACAATTAGAAACCAAGTACCAACAATCAACTAACAACACATAAAAATAATAGCAATTAAATACAAAATATTCTTCATCACATACACTATCTTCTTATCAAAATCTAAAAACTTACAACCTACAACTATGTACTAACAAATTGATCTTTAAAAGAAAATGCTCTTCGACTGAAAATATTGGATGAAAAATTAATTGAACTCAAGGCACTTTTAAGATTTACCAATAACTAGGTAAAAATTGATTAAATTTTTGTAAAAATTTAAATTATTCAAAATATACCAAATAATTATTATAAAAATGTAATTAATGGACAGGAAAGAACTTTAAATTCTAGTCATTAATCATCCAGTAAATAAAAAAAAATATTGATCATTCAAGTTAATATGAATCAACTAAGATAATAAATTAATAAAAATTTTGAAATAAGATCTTCGATGCAGCGGCGAAAAACAATGTGCTCAATTTAAATGATGCCATAGAACAAGGCCCCAAGCTAAAAAATGATTTGTTTGAGATATTGTTGCGCTTCAGACGATATCCGGTAGCGATGGCTTGTGATATACAAGAGATGTACTTACAAATAAAGGTGAACCCGGATGATAGAAAATATTTAAGGTTCATGTGGGTTGAAAATGGAGAAACTGAGGGATTTGAATTCGAAAGACTAGTCTTCGGATTAAACATATCTCCGTTTCTGGCGCAGTTGGTCACGAGGCAGAACGCTGAGAGGTTTCAGGAGAAATTTCCAATGGCGGCGGAAACAATAATAGAGTCTACATACATGGATGATACGATGGATTCCTTTCAGTCGGCGGAGGAAGCAATTAGGGTCAAGGACGAAATAAATGAGATCTGGGAAAACGCAAGAATGATAACAAACAAGTGGCTCACCAATGAAAAAAGGTGTTAGAAACGATTCCTGTGGAAAGGAGATCAAAGCTGTTAAGCCTGAACGATGGAAACCAGGTAGCAGTAAAAACTCTGGGGCTCGTTTGGATTGCGGCGGAGGATGAATTTGGTTACGATGTCAAACCTCCAACCCAACAATGGCTCTCGAAACAAGGATTTCTGAGCTGCTTAGCGAGGATATTTGACCCTTTGGGCTTAGCAGGAAGCTTTCTGATCAGGGGTAAGCTGTTGATGCAAGAGATTTGGTTAGCGGGTTTGGATTGGGATGACTTATTACCACAGGATTTATGGAGAAAGGTCGAGAGCTGGTTGAAAGAGTTCCCAACCTTAAATGAAGTCAGATGTGGAAGATGTCTAATTAGAAACGCAAGTAGTGAGTCGAAGATTCACGTATTTGTAAACGCGTCAAAATGCGCATATGGGGCCGTAGCTTACGTCAGAGAGAGTCAAAAGGAAAGAGTAAGAACGAACCTAATCGCGGCTAAATCTAGAGTAGCGCCAATCAAGGTGGTGAGTATCCCACGCCTGGAGTTGTTGGCAGCAGAATTAGGGGTGAGATTGGGACTTAATATATCTCAATGTTGGAAGACAAATATCCAAGACATCATCTTCTGGATGGATAGTGAAGACGTTTTGTATTGGATAACGCAATTAGGTCGGAATTGTAAAGTATTTGTGGCGAACAGGGTCGCGGAAATTCAGCGTTCGACAAGGAGCTCACAGTGGAGGTATGTGCCCACGAAGGAAAACGTCGCGGATCTTCTATCTAGGGGAATGAGAGCTGAAGAACTTAGAGATTCAAAGTTGTGGTTTGAAGGACCAAGGTTTCTACAGGAGGGGGAGGAGAGTTGGCCAAGGTGGAGAAGCAAGCGACTGCAAGAGACTAAGAATCAGAACTGGACTCAGAGCTCTTACTTTACTATGATAAAGGATGACTCCGAACCAGCGTGGAAGTCGAGTTGCTTAGATCCAAGGACCTATTCTAACTGGCGAAGACTGGTCCACACGAGGGCTTGGCTCAATAGATTCGTCGAAAACCTTAAACAAGAAAAAATGAAACGGCAAAGTGGAGACCTTACTAGTGAAGAAATTGAGGATGCGGGGATCTTATTGATTCTGGAAGATCAGAAGGGTGAATTCTCCAGAGAATGGAAAGACGTTAAGAGTGGCAGACCCGTGGGATCAAAAAGCATACTAAGTTCGTTGTCCCCCAAGGTTTGGGACGATGGAATAATGTGGAGTGGGAGTCGATTAGCAAATGCGACTTGGATGGACCCATTGACGAAGTACCCGATAATACTCTCAGGGAAAGGTTGGATTGCCCGATTAATAGTTTCAGAGATACATCAGTCATTGAAACATTATGGGGGAACGGAATATCTGCTGACAAAAGTGAATGAGAGGTATTGGGTTGTTGGTGGATGACAATTGGTTAAAAGGATACGGAAAGAATGTCTGGTCTGTCAAAGAAAGAGGGCGAAACCAATGGAACAAATAATGGCACCACTTCCTGGCTTTAGAGTAAATGAACCCCTGGAAGCGTTTAAAAAGGTTGCAGTGGATTACGCGGGGCCAATGACGACAGTCCAGGGACGTGGAAATCGTAGAGGGAAGCGGTATCTCTGTTTATTCACCTGTCTCATAACAAGGGCGGTGCATTTAGAGATGTCGTACCATCTGGATACCGAGAGCTTTATTAGTGCATTCAAAAGATTCATTGCACGTCGCGGAACCCCCTTGTTAATATTGTCGGACAATGGGACGAATTTTGTAGGGGCAGCGAGCGAAATTGGGAAGGTGGAGATTGATACGTATTCAATCCAAAGTGGTCTCAAGGATGACAGGATAAAGTGGATCTTCAACCCGCCTAGTGCACCCCACTTCGTAGGAGTTTTCGAGATATTGGTAAAAGAAGCAAAGAAGGCGTTATTAGCAGTTGCTGGAGCTGCTGAATTGACGGATGAGGAGCTACAAACTGTCATTGTGGAGGCGGAAGATATGGTGAATAGTAGGCTGTTGACAACGGTTAGTGAAGATCCAGAGGAAGAGGAAGTGTTGACACCGAACCATTTCATCAAGCCAGGCTACAAGAGGTTTATCAAGGAGGAGACAGAACTAATGGGAAAGGGGATGAAAAAGAGATGGAGGCTGATTCAAGACCTAAGCGACAAATTTTGGCGACGATGGAGACAAGAGATTGTAATCGGGTGGAGGGGTCGGAAAAGAGGGACAAAGGATGGGAAGGATTTAAAGGCCGGAGATTTGATATGGCTATTGGAGGATGGATTGTGTAAGAAGGTGTGGAAGTTTGGGCGAGTCGTGGACGTCTGTCCTGGCGACGATGGACACATCCGAGTGTTAAAAATACTCAGCAAGGGGAAAGAGTTATTGAGACCTATAACCAAGGTTTGCCCCTTAGAGTTAAATGAGATTGTTGATCCGCTGGAAGGGATCAAGGAGGGGGGAAATGTTTCTACCAGTCAGAGGGGGAATGTCACTCACCTCTGACAGGCAGTTTGTTGGATGCTTCTTTTGTTTCGCGTCTGTGTGCGCGGTCTGATTTGTTCGAATATTGTTGGTGTGCGCACACAGACGCGAGAAGTAGGTTTTGATTTTCTTGGTTTTCTTGTGAAATTTTAGAATTATTGTTTTGTAGAAACTATATTAATTTTGTGGTTTTGTTTTACTGGTAAATTTTCAAATTCTGGAATTGTGGAATTTTTAAAATCGGAAATATGGAAGCGAAGATTGTTTTGACAACTGAAAAGAGATTATTCCAAGTCGAATATGCATTTAAGGCAATGGCATTAGATGGATTGCTTTCCGTTGGTATTCGAGGAATTAATTGTGGTGTAGTAGCTACACAAAGAAAAGTTCCAGATAAGATGATTGAGAAGAGTTCAGCTACAGGATTGTTTAATATTACTGAAAGTACTGGAGGTGTTATGACTGGTATGATCCCTGATTGTCGATCTCAAGTATGTCGTGCACAAGTGGAAGCAGCTCGATTTAAATCTAAAATTGGATATGAAATGCCTTGTGACATAATATGTCGTTCTATTGCGGATATTAATCAGCCCCATACCCAATCGGCTGAGATGCGACCATTAGGTTGATCAATGATAACGCTATCATATGACAATAAAAATTATATTCGATGTCTTGATTTCATTCAATTTCGTTCAATGATGGCATTATCTTATGATATTGAAATGGATAAACCGTTATAATTCAAAACTGATCCCCGTGGCTATGTGGATGACAATAAAATTGTTATTCTCTTTCTTGAATTCATTCAATTATTATTATTATTATTATTATTATTATTATTATTATTATTATTATTATTATTATTATTATTATTATTTTATTATTATTACTATTATTATTATTATTATTATTATTATTATTATTATTATTATTATTATTATTATTATTATTATTATTATTATATTATTATTATTATTATTATTATTATTATTATTATTATTATTATTATTATTGTTATTATTATTATTATTATTATTATTATTATTATTTTTATTATTATTATTATTATTATTATTATTATTATTATTATTATTATTATTATTATTATTATTATTATTATTATTATTATTATTATTATTATTATCATCATCATCATCATCATCATCTATTATTTTAAACAATAACTTATCACCAGCAAAATAGAAAATCAATAAAACAAGTTTGCACTGTGCAATAAAAGTGCTGCTATCATTCATATAGAATTAACACAAATCAAAACACAAAAATAAAATTATTAATTTAAATTTAGTTATGAATCATATTTTTAATGGATTTATATTATTTGCAATAATTCTCAATATTACATTTCAAGAAGATCCACAACCATTTTGTCCTAATTACAAACCATTTATAAAAAACGACAAAACTTGTGCAGATTTCAATGATATTTGCGTCAAAAGAGGTGAGTGATTCTATTTATTTCCTCATTAATTCATCGGTTACCACAGAACCGCTTTACCATATGAGCGCTTCATTTTAACATAATTAGAAACAGCTCACGCGTTTATGTATCTTACTTTACCTTTTTATTATTTAACTTGTATCCGAAAATTTTTATCAAAACCTGTGAATTTTAATCCATTATAATTTATATCTCTGATTAAATTAATATTTATTGGTTCAGGAGATCAAGAATGTGACAATTTCAAGATGGCATGCCAACGTAAGACTTATTTTGTAGAAATGTTTATTTTAAATATCATTGTAGAATGCCCTCCGACAAATTTCAGTGTAATCAGTAATTTGATTTTAACTATTAGAATGATAATTTTGTTTTAAACAGTGTTTCAGGATATTTTATATTTGAAGAGTAAGTAGAACGTTTATTATTATTATTATTATTATTATTATTATTATTATTATTATTATTATTATTATTATTATTATTATTATTATTATTATTATTATTATTATTATTATTATTATTATTATTATTATTATTATTATTATTATTATTATTATTATTATTATTATTATTATTATTATTATTATTATTATTATTATTATTATTATTATTATTATTATTATTATTATTATTATTATTATTATTATTATTATTATTATTATTATTATTATTATTATTATTATTATTGCAAAGAGGTCGTATGAAGATCATTTAATGTAATATATGTTTAACTCAAGAAAAAAATTCATTAAATTAAGTCAAATGTTCCAAATAATTATGTCGTTCCTTAAATTGAATTTTGTCATAAATATCTAGAAAAATACAAATTCATTTAATATTATTTACAGTATACATTAAACCGCTTCTAGGACATTTACCCCCGGACAATTCCCCCCGGACGATTACCCCCGGACAATTACCCCCGGACAATTACCCCCGGACAAAAAACCCCCCAGGACAATAACCCCCGGATAATAACCGCTTCTAGGACATTTACCCCCGGACATTTAAATAAATAAAATACTCATAACATACTATTTCGAGTGGATAAGTGGTGACTTAGAGTGATTTTTAAAAAAAATAAATATTCAATATTATAGAGTCTATAACAAGTATTACTTCAGAAATTGGAAATCCATCTTCAATAATATCACAAATAAATGGGTTCACAAAAAATGCAAATGTAGATTTAAAACTTTTCAAATCTTCAAACCTACATTTGAAATCCGCTTGCAATTCTTCCAATTTTTCACTGTATTCGTTTACTTTTTCTTCTGTGATATCAATTTTATTAGCTTTTATTCGTGGAAAATGATTAAATATTTTCGACCTAAGATCGTTCACAAAAAGCCGAAGTTTAGCTTCAAAACTAAATAACGTTTGTGACATATCAATAATTATCTTTTCTTTTCCTTGTAAAGCCAAATTTAATATTTGCAAATGTTCCATAATGTCTGTAAGGAACATTAAGTCAGAAAGCCAAGTTTCATTTTCTAATTCTGGGTATGCTATTCCTTTTTCTTTGGTAAATATTATGATAGGATTTAGGAGTTCCACAAAACGGTCCAAAACATTGTAAGTTGACAGCCATCTAACAATACACCATAAGGAGACATCATTGGGCAATTCATCTGTTTCATCATTTAATCTTAATTCTTCTAAAAAGTTTTTAAATTGACGATGTGTTTTGGCATTTGTTCTAATTAAATTCACAATCTTCAAAACAATCTTCCACACTGTCATCTTCTCGACTAAAAGAAGACATTAGTCCTTGTTGGTTTTGAAGCCCTGATTGCAATGACTTAAGTTTTTCTGTTCGCAATTTTGAATTGAGTGGATATTGAATTGATAAGTGTGGATGACTTACTTCATAGTGTCGACGTAAATTGGTTACTTTGTAGTTGGAAATTGTAACTTTACAAATAAGACACAACGATTTACCATTATTGTCAATAAAAAAAAACTTTTCTGTCCATTCTTCTTGAAAAGTTCTATTTTCTTGTTTGTATTTTCGTTTTTTGATGTTTTCTGAGGTCATTGTAATAATAAATTTGAATAACTTATATTACTGAAATTTAAACAAAATAATAAAAAGACATAAATTTAATTTTAATTAATTTAAAATTTTAAAATGCTTCATAAAAAATCTTCTTACCAAATTTTTCAAAAAACACGAATAGAAAACTATACTAAAATATACAAACGACCGCAATATTGTACAAACAAAAATACTAACTAATCAAAATTCACTAAATTTCACTAAATTTATTTTCATTGCTTCTCTCTCGTTGTTATAACAAAGCGCCGCCTACTACAAAATAATTTTAAAAAGCAGTAAAATGTGAAAAACAATGTTTCGTTAATTTTAAACATTTATGAAAATACAATTGCAACAAAAAATTTTTTTTTAAAAATTCAGTTGAAAAAATTTCAAAATAAAAAAATCGAATTCAATTTTCAAATTCAATTATCAAAAATTCAATTATCAATGAGCCGCAGTTTACTCAACGAAGAGCCGCACTTGCCCACCGTTGTTATAGACCATCGATTAAAATTAAATATGGAATTTCTGAAATCAAATAGAGGAGCGGAAAAAGTAGTTTTCGAAGGTTATATATATGTGAAGCAGAAAAATTTGGCTAATGGGGTTGTCTCATTTGAATGTGAAAAAAGGCGTAACAAGGCTGAGTGCAAAGCAAAAATTAAAGTTCGTGGTGAAGATATTGTGGGGCGCTTTAATGACCATTCTCATGGTCCAGATCCAGCACAAAAGGAAGTGCTGAAATCAGTTCAAAAAATGAAAAGATTAGTAGAAGAAACTGAAGAAACGCCTCAGCAGATAATTACGCAATCTGTTTCTACAATAAGTGAAAGTGCATAAGCAAAGCTGACAACATTACATCATTTACGTCGTAATATTAGACGTCAGCGTCAAGTTGTCAACAACCCTTTACCAGTGCCACTGAATGTTGACGCAATCGTAATTCCTGAACGTTATAAAGTAACAACTGATGGCCAGAATTTTCTTCTGTTTGATTCTGGTACAGATAGTAATAATAGAATGTTGATATTTGGAACAGATAACAATTTAAAACTTTTGGAATCAACATTTCACTGGTTTATGGATGGAACTTTTAAAACAGCTCCTATGCTTTTTCCGCAGCTATATACAGTTCACGCATTAGCTAATGGGCGATGTATTCCTTGTGTTTACGCATTACTGCAGAACAAAAGACAAGATACGTATAAAGAACTTTTTCAACAATTAAGTATTCTTAATGTCAACTTGAAGCCCAGAAGCATTATGGTTGATTTTGAATTGGCAGTTATAAATAGTTTGAAGACAGTATTTCCTGACAGCCAAATAAAAGGATGTTTCTTTCATCTAAGCCAGAACATCTACCGCAAGATTCAAGAAAACGGTCTTCAACAGCGTTACCGGGAAGATTCTGAATTCGCATTAAAAATACGGATGATTCCAGCACTAGCATTTGTCCCTCCAGAAGATGTAGTCGGCGCTTTGAAGCATTGGCCGAATTGCTTCCTGCGAACGTTTTACCAATTGCAGATTATTTTGAAGATTTTTATATAGGCAGACCACAACGGCGTGGACGACGTCAATCCACTTATAACATAGACATGTGGAATATGCACCAAAGAGCCGAATATGAATTACCAAAAACTAATAATGCAGTGGAAGGATGGCATAGAAGTTTTCAGTCCAACGTAGGAAGTTACCATCCTACCATTTGGAAATTTATTTCATTTATCCAAAGAGAACAAGCTCTGCAACAATTGCACTGTGCTCAAATGCTGGCCGGTCATTCATCCCAGACGTCGAGAAAGAAGTATGCAGATGCAAATATAAGAATACTTTCAATAGTCCGTAGCTACTGTGATCGCAGCATTATAGACTATCTACGTGGAATAGCGTATAATTTATCCTTTTAATTAAATTTATATTCAAATTTAATATTTTTTGGTTTTTTATATTGTTTTTTTATAAAAATATGTTTTTTTTAACAATTATAATAAATATTTTAATCTATATTTTTTTAGCACGGGGGGTTATTGTCCTGGGGGGTTATTGTCCTGGGGGGTTTTTTGTCCGGGGGTAATTGTCCGGGGGTAATCGTCCGGGGGGAATTGTCCTGTTACCATTAAACCTATTAAATGTGAAGAAATAAACGCAAGGTTAATATTTATTTCCTATTACATTAACTGTTTTTCGAATTCTGCTTCTTTTGGATAATCACTATATAAATAAATAATATTGTTTAATTAAATAAATATATTTTAATTTAATTATTACATTCCCCCCGTACGACGAATCCAACTCGTACTGATTAAGATATGAAGGCTTCTTTCGGTTGCGAGCCAAACGCCTATTTTCCTCACTCTCTTCTGGATTTCTGATGTCAAACTGATTGTTTTCAAACTCACGTTCAACATCGATGGATTTGATGGGTTGATTTGGCAACACTTGTATGTCGGCTACATGGCGTGGTGCACTGTCAAACTCTCTGTTGGTGAGAAATATTACGCCAGTAGTAATTCCGCTAGGCCACCGAGCAGTGCATTTGATCGGAACTGGCTTTATAATAACTTTCTGACCAGTTTTAAAATCACTAGATACTATGCGATCTTGTAAAATCTCTACTGGTATTTAAATAACCCCATTGAAGGAGCTGTGTTCTGATTCTTAGCGTCTTTGGGTGCCGTGTTGTACCAGAAAACAATGTTCGTGGGTCCCATTGACTCCTGTTTGCTTGCTCCAGTATCTTTTCTGGCGTTTCCCTGTGAGTTTGAAGGGCATTGTCTGGACAAATTCACTTTAATTCCGCATGTCCACCACTGATGAGAAGTGCATTTATTTTTGAATTATCTAGATTTTCCTTACCAATAGCACAGTTTGATTTCTTTACTCGGCCAAAAAACCACTTTCCTTGACTGCAATTAAACCAGCAGAACGGTTTTGCTCAGGTATTAATACTCGAGCTTGTCGAACAACTTCTGAAAGGTCCATTGCAAAGATCCTCACTGAAGCTCTAAGCTAGTGGGAGACCATTTATGGAATCCCGATAACAAACGCTCTCTTGAGAACCCTGTCATTATTTATCCCGACCAGCGTAGTCAATCGCTGGTGATCCCCAAGAAAAACATCGACTGGCTCTCCATTCCATAGTCGATTCCATAAAGGTGTCGTAAGCCTTAAAGTTAGCCATCGAATAGCCATTTGTTAAAACATTTTCTATTGCGTCGAAGCTTTCTTTGTCCTTCTACATCAGTTGATCGTAAATGAGAAAACCTGGTCCATCAAGCAGGCAGCAATGGGATACAAAGTACAAATTTTCGATCTTTTGATGCTTGGCCACTGTAGGATAACTGTATAAAATACCTGTTTAAAATAATATTATTGCATGTTGGATTTGTTTGTTTGATTATTATGTAATGTATGTCTAATATTGTATTATTGATACATGTATGTATCTTGCTCAAGAGACTTACAATATAATTACTTTCTCAAAAGGAATATACAGTTTTTAGTAAAAATAAATCTTATGTCTCTAAGGTCCTCCAAACTCATTAAATGAGTTTCTTCCAACGACGAAAATCTTTATTGTTGGAGACAGTCTGGAAATGTTCTTAGAAGAAATTAGAAGATTTTATGAATTTACTCAAACTCCCATTCAATTGCTAAAATTGTTTATAATAGCATTCATGTCAACCGAAGTGGCTAAATTATATGAATGAGTCATTGGAAAAATTTATCGTTATTACGGAAAATGCAGAAAAGCCTTCGAAGAACCTTCAAATTTATGAAGAAATTTACATGAAGTTATTCATTACAAAAAAGGTAATGAATCAATTCAAGACATTTTTATGACCATTGATCGATTGGCAGAAAATGTCTTTAATCACGAATTATCGAAAGGGCAATTAACTGCCTTTTTATTGCAAAATACAATAGAAGATAATGATATAAAAAGAGAAATTAAGATGAGAAATATTTCTAATGTAAAGGAGATTAAGGAAACCATTACAAAGGTAGATGAGATTAATAAAGAAATGAAAAATTAAAATATTGCATCTATGAAACCATTCAAAAGTTACACAAATGTTGCCCAAAACCGGAGCCAATATCTAGCTCAACAATATCGACAATCACAACCACGATAACAACAACAGCAAATGTTTTGAGGAAACAACATATTACGTAAAGAACCATTTAGAAATAGAGCCGATTTTTCAAATTCATTTGATCAGTCAAATCTAAGTTCCGAACAGTCACGATAAAAACAATGCTGGGGATTCAAAGAAGTAAGACATATAAAGGTCTCAATGTCCGAATACGAAATGCTCTCAGAAAAAGACATTTCAAATTCCTATGCTTCGATTTAAAAGGATATCAAAACTACAGATATCAGTAGAATATGGCAGCGATTGCAGCGATTGCCAACGCTTCAACACAGGGGGAAGTGATTGGAGCGATAAACTAAATGTAAGTAGGATCTTGAGCAATGATTATATGTATGAGAATGTTTGTAATTGTTTGCATGAAATTGAATTTTTTGACAATATTTGGAATGATGATTGTTGTATGTTTGATGCTATCTGTATAGATACTGTAGATAAGATAGATAAAAATATAATATAAATATAATAAAAATATAAAAATATAATCAATATAATATGGTAATAAAATACAATAAAATGGAAGGTAGGCCCAGTACTAATATCTTGGTTAATAATAAGAAATTTAATTGACTGTTGGATACGGGAGCTCAAATAAGTTTCATTAGTAAATATGTACTAAACACGCTCGAAAATGTAAAAGTTGAAAACACTAATTAATTGGTCAAATGTGTAAATTTAGAAATATTAGAAAAGGTTTCGTTAAAAATTATAAATTTTAAATCAAGAAAATATGGCCGATTTCTTTATTGCAAATGAAATTTCGTAGTGTAATATTAATATGTTAGATCAATTTCATATTAAACTTCTATTGAACCCAGAGAAGGAAAATATTTTAATGTTAGATGATGAAAAACTAATAATAATTTAAAAAATAATTATCAAATTAGTCTAGATGTGACTTTGAATAAAATAATTAAAGAATATAAAAATATATTTATATAACATAAATGGGTTGTAGGCATCACCAATTTAGTAAAACATGAGATATCAACCTAAAGTGCACCTATTTTTATTTACCCTAGGCACCAACCAATTCATCTCATTGATAAAATTGAAAAAAATATTAAGGATATGGAGGAAAACGGAATAATAAGTCAATGTGAGCCTTCTTAGAACTCACCTTTAGTGTGTATTAAAAGGAAAGATAAAGATGATAAAGGATATATTTAGATTATAGAGAGATAAAAAAATATTTTACCACCCTTGATTTAGGAAATGCTTATTATCAATTTGAACTAAAAGATGGATCTAGATTAAAAACAGTATTTTCCACAAAATAATAATCTTTATTGTTTTAATCGTATGCTTTTTGGCCTTGAAGCTGCGCTTGCAGCATTTTGACAGCCACTAACTTCAGTTTCATAAGCCGAGTTGAAAACTCAATTACTCCATCATGGGGCTTTATAAATTTTTGGATATCAATTATGGCCGTGATATCGATGAAGAAATAAACGCAAGGTTAATATTTATTTCCTATTGCTCTAACTGATTTCCGAGTACTGCTTCTTTTGGATAATTAAATAATATTTTTTAATTAAATTGAATATGATTTAATTTAATTATTACATTACCAGTTAAAATTGTTTCATTCTGCAGGAGAACTGGCCAATGCGAAATATCAAATTCAAAATCAAACGAGTTATTAATTAATTTAATTAGTTAATTTATATTCTCAATTTCTAATTCAGATCTACAATTTCGCAACTTTCAATTGAAATTGGGTAAATTTATTTATTCTAATAATATTATTGAATAACGGGAAAATAGCGTTTAAGTTGTAGTTTATATAATTATTATTTTGTACATTTTTTAAATGAAGGATGGAGCAAGTTATTTAATATTATAATTGTTAGCCGCAACAACGTCGAATTCATGTTCAATATCCATAATTAATAAAATAAACAAATAAAATTACTAAATTTATTTTATTCACAAAACTGCACTTTTTTGTAATATTCAAACAATCTGTTCGAGGCTTTTTTATTATTTTAATTTTGATGCTGATTTCAATGCTGGTTCAATTAATTTTAATATTTAATACATTTTAATTTATTTTTATATTTAAAACTTACTCTAATTTATTAATTTAAATATTTATATAAAAATTTATGTAATCTGACAAATACAATTTAAATGTTTATTAGCAATATTCAGTTTTAACTTAAACGTGAATTCTACCCTTTCAATAATCATAAGCTAGAGGGCTTCATTTAATAAAATAATGAATGACAAAAAGACATCAATAAAAGACATTGAGGTAAATATTTAAATTTATAGTTTATGGTAGGACATATAGGACATGCAATTTGCAACGAACCAGAAGAACCAGATTTTCCACATCATTAGAAAATAACGGTGGTGAATGGCAAAAGGCTCAGAAGATGAAAGTAAATAAGAAACAACAAGTCGTGAACACAGTAACATGTGTGACATGTTTGACCAGACACTGTGACTATCAAACAGAGAGACTGTGATTACAATGTCAGCAGGGCAAAAAAATGGTTTCACAATGCATGTCAAGGTTTCGACATGCGATGAAAAATCATTAAATACAGTGAGTGAAAAGTTAAGCCTGGACAGTAAATACAACAGTGGGCATTTAAACATTGTGGCCCTACTTGTGAATCTGAATATCAAGGTTTAATAGCTTAGTTTGCACCAAACAATTATGAGACCTAGTCAAACCTATCATTTTTTCAAGTTGTTTCATTTTTGTAATTATTTTTTTACAAAATTCATGAAATTTAGTTTAATGATTTATTAGGTGTATAAATTGTGGTCTTGCTTGCATATTCACTGAGCAATAAAATTAGGCTGCGCAATAAGTATAACTGTAAAACCCATGGAGATTTTAATTTGGTGTTAATTTTAATGTTAAAATGAACATTTCCTTTCATTCGTTGTCATTGGTTTTTATTCTATATTGGCTGATAATTATTATATTAGATTAGCAAGGTTCAATTGTTGAAGTCCACAAGTATACTGCAATGCAAGCAGCAATTGTACTTATTTCTGGCCACTGGTCCTCTCTTCTTGCTAGTGGGGGCTAGAAATCGGTCATTTTTACTACATTCAGCTAAATCAAGTTATACAAGAAATTGACAGAAACTTTTTTATAATTAGGATGATAACAACAAAAGAAGGTATTAGGCTATTGTAAGCAACTTTAACACCAAGCATTTGCGTACTCTAGAAATGAAATTGGAGTTTCCTAACAAAAATAGCCAGAAATGATTCACTTTATTCTATGGGCCAAACAGTTGAAATGTTTATTTCTAATAATAANATTTGTACCAATCTTGAACATATTTAAAATTTTTAAAGAATTTTTTAAATTTGTTTTTAAAGAACCAATTACTGGTCTGACTCCGAGCGTGTTATTTAAAAACGACAATGACATATCACAACGACCTAAAACTTATTTGATTATTACAATTGATTATAACGAATTCAACGATACACTTCAAATGTTTCAAATACTTATTACAACCCTTCGTGAGGAATTGTACAATAATGATAATATTTTGAGAACACAGCCACTTGGCCACTGCCGGTAACGAGCGATTAGCAAAATTGATTTGATTTTAATTCTTCAACTACTTCTAATATATTAATGCAATACCCAAGTGTACTTCTTGTCTCTCGTTTGACTGTTTTCTTGATTCTCAATAATTTATTTAAAACCTAGCAAATTTCCACCTTTAGCTAATTTTTCTACTTTAAAAAATTTCAGTCATCACAAATTATTCTCTTAGTTTGTGTCCAGTTTTTATACCTTCTCATCTAACGGCATTTATTGATAATGGATTCATTTTTTATCACCTGTTTCATTAGGAACTCTGTAATCTTTGACAGCTGTCAAGATATATATTTTCGAGGGTACTATATTTCGGATTCTCCATATCTCTTTTCTACTCATATTTCATTGAGTTTCAGAACAACATCCCACTCATTTATCATCATTTCCCCAATCATTTTACGCATTTAATTATTATTTGTCTTTACTTTTTAGGTATCTCAGAATCATCACAGAATCATTGATTTATGCACCAACCTCATTTCCAATTTCACACAATTCAGTAAGTTTACCAAAGGTAAACTACTCCACAATAATTCGAACGGTTGATACTTTGAGTACACGATGGCTTTTCTAAACTTACCAACTCTACTATTTCTTTATTCTCTTTTCGGTTTTTTTTGTTTTCAAATGTTTGTAAATTTCGATTTCTTTGATTTATTGATATCTTGTTGCGTCCTTTTTTGCACTTTTGCCTCTGTTTATATACTTGTTTGTTGAGAGCCATTTATCGTTTTAATCCCTGAGTTTGATTTTGCAATTAAACCATTTTTCATTTCTTTAATTGCACTAATAACAAACCCCAAATCGCTTTGTATAAAATTAAAAGAAAATTAAATTCAAAACATTGCTTCCGAAGAGATATAGATCTCACTATAAGCTAAACAATAAATGATAAAGAACACCCAGAAAATTGAAATGTTGCTTTAATATCTGCAAAATATTTCCAATCAAAGTTTCAAAATGTAAACGATAAGATATTGATTCATAAATCTCTACCAAATATGAATTTTTAGATATCTTCGAAACTTTAGGAGTTTGGTCAAAATTTTGATAGTTTGAAATAAAGTAGAAAACTTAAAAACCCCCAGACAATAGAGGCTTCCCCTGAATAACTGTAAAATTGCCATAAAATACCAATCTTCTACAATCTAAGTAGTCGAGATAATTTTAGTTATTTCGTGCTCTCACAATAATTATTATTATTTTTATTAGTATAATTATATTAATAATAATTATAATTATATTAATTATTAAATTCCAAATTTAAAAATATCTTTTGATACTTACCCGCCATATTTTCGATCACTTTTATGCTCCATTATTGGGAGACCACTTAGAAATAATAAAATACCAGTTAGAAATAAAGGCCCTAAAATTGTTATCCATCTTGCATTGTAATTAATAGATACTCCGATAAAATATATGCCCCACCAAACTAGAATTTCTCCAAAATAATTTGGGTGCCTTGACAAACTCCAAAGACCTAATATATATTTTCAATTTACAAAACATTGAAATTTGTAAAACAATTTGAATACATTTTTATAAACATTACTAAAATTCATAAAAAAAACTATATAATAAATAAAATTATTACTAATTTAGAAAACAATATTGCCATTTGATATTTTGTAGATTTGAAATTATAAACGAACACAATTTTTCCTTCACATTTCATTTATTTTCCTTACTCTTTAGATCAGTTATTGTGCAACTCATATTTTCGACACATATTATAACACTTGAAAAAGTCAGTAAAGGAAAGTTGTGTTAAATAGGAAAAAACTGATCTAAAGTAATAAAAATAAATGATTTTGCTGATATTTCTATTTCTAATATATAATTATAATAAATGTTATTCCACGTAGAACTATGCGCATGAAATTGTCCAAGGGAAATTTTGTATTTTTTGCCCAGGGGGAATCTTATTGCTGTAGGTATGTTTTGAAATTGATATTAACCCAGATAAAACTACTGTCCTTTTAAAAGGACAGTAGGTAATCTGTTACAAATTAAAATATAATATCATATGAGAACATTATTTTTGATACAATTTGTGATTATGGCGACACTAGATGGTATGGCAATGACAATGCATATTTTTTTCTCACATTCCTATTCATATATAACCTAAGAATTTGTAAAAATATTATCAAATATAAGAAAAAAAAGTTTCAGGAATAACAGGGTTAATTAAATTTAAATTTTTCTTAGTGAATATATAGATAAAATAGTCAATCTATAAAATCCTTTAATTCAAGCAATGAATTATAACACATTTATTATTAAAAATTCGTTAAAATTATGCAAATAATTTAAATTATTTAAATAGTAAATTATTATTGTATATAAATTAAATAATTTATTTAGATTTTGTATGGATAGAGAAGTATTATAAAACGTAATATATTGCAGGTGTTCCGGGTAAATAATTTATTTTTTTCTGACTTCAGTTGATCTTGATTCCATAACATCAAATGATCTTGCTTTATTACCATCGCTTTACCGAATGTAACTGTCATTGATAATCATGTTGGAATTGTATAACGTAAATGAAAATTATTAGACAGATGAACTCAATTTACAGAGCTACTTCCGATTGCCATTTCACTTACTGGTTCATGACTATCGATAGAATGTTCTACTTCGCTTTGCCATTTTCTTTTCATTTCTGCGATTATTAATCTTTTTTGCTTTATTTTCGTATGATTTTAAACAAACTCCATACTGTCAAAAGTTTTAAACAGGTATCTGCACTTATTTTTCATTTTAGAATTTTCATCGTAGACTACTTCTGAAATTTTGTGCTGCGTTCTGGCTTATCATTTGATGATTTTAAACTACTTTATGTCTAAATTTTAATGTATTTTGAAAGGTTCGTCTCATATTTTATGATTTTCATTATTCCTACTTATTGGAATATTACTCAAATAATTAGTTTACACTATATTTCTCATTTTTTGGATTTTTTTTCTAGAAATCATCAGCACAATTTTTATTGCCTTCGGGTCTAGTTGACTCAAGACTTATCCGGTTTCAAAGGTAGGTCGGTCGATTTTCCCGCCTTCCTTTCAAATATTTTGAGTTGCTGATAATCCATATAAATTTAGGTTCTTATGACCAATGATAAAAGAAAGCACATAAATTGAAAACTTAGTAAACAAAATTTAATGATTAGTACCCTAAAATATTCATAATAATCCATCGTAGAAACTTCGTGAATACAGGAAGCGGTAGTCTGTAAGCTTATTTGAAGGGACATGACTATGATTTTCTTGAAGAAATAGATCACATGAATTCAACCAAATGCTAGCATATTTGAGTGATATTTTCAGTTATCTATTTTCAGTTTATTTATTCAATGGAAAAATGTAAACATATTGAGATGCTGGGAAAAGGTGAATCTTTAGTGTCAACTAAATAAAGGAGAGAATCTTTTCGAAGAAATGGTTGATGACGAAAACTCTCTAATTCCCTGTGTTTTAAAGAAATTGTGAATTATTTGAGAATAAAGTAAGTCATTTGATGAATACTTTGCAGGAGAATTAAACGCTTCTGAGAAATCGATTTTGAATGCATATTCCTTCTAATCCGGTAATATATTGGAGGATTAAGAGCTGAAGGAAGATCTTTTTGAATTACGCCCAAATTAAGTTCTTGAAATGCAGTTTGAAAGCAAAACTTTGGAACAATAACTGTGCTCATCCCATTCACGATGACACACTTAGGCGAGTTTGGATTTAGTGCCCTTTTTTCAATCAAGACAAAATCTAGAAATCACTTGGATGTACAGGTAGACATGAGCTTTGCTATTAACAACAAAATTCTACATTTTGAAAAACTCATAAGCAATAAATTGGATCAAAAGAGTCGTTAAATTTAAATTGTTTTATGAACATGTAACTTTTAATTTGTAAAAAAATTCTTTTTCTTATGTTCCCTAATTTGTTTATGTATTGTTAAAAAATATTTATTTATATTTTTATATTTTGGTTATCTTCACTTTTATTTTCAAAAAAAATATTACTTAAAGCTTTGCATTTAATGACTCAAGAACATATTAAAATTGTTCAAGGGTGCGGTCCATAAAAAGGTTGGTAACTACTGTCTTATATGAAAAATGTTGTTGAATGAACTTTATTGTAGGTAGCAGAAAAGTTTTGTTGAATTGCTTGATCATTAATCGTCAGAATGGTCAAGTCAATTTGGAATGGACTTTACTAATGTTGTGTGACCCATTCCAATTGAAATATATGGCAGTTATTTGTTTAATTATGCGGAAAATGTTTCAGGATGATGATATTCAAGAAGATAAAGCTTCAAAATTGGGGTCTAACAGTAAAAATCTGTTAAAAAGAAAGCTTCATATAACATGCCGGTATCGATACTTTTGAACAAATTCTAAAAAGATGGGGGTTGGTGTAATTAATTAAAATATGATTTGGATTTGATGCTGAATAAATTTACCTTTCCGGCATGATAGTTAATTTATTGTTATAACATCTTTATATCATCTTACATAATTATACTTGTGACAAACTTTACTAATTAAAGTTATATATTAAAATTTTTTAAATTTCATTTTACATTAAATTCTCGAAAAGTCTCGTATTTGGTAAGTGTTACATTCTATAGCTATTTTGTTGAATAAGTGAAGCCTAAAATAAATAAATAAATAATTAATTCACCTTATCACACTTATCGCAAATTTACTTTATTTAATAATTCACAAATTAATTTTTAAATATATTTATTTACTGGAAAATATTTTATTTATATTTTGTTTATATATATATATATATATATATATATATATATATATATATATATATATATATATATATATATATATATATATATATATATATATATATATATATAAATAAATAAACATGGACATATTATTTGCTTATCCAATAAATTATCAATATTTTCAATGAAACAAACACAAAGATCAATATTGATGCAATTACATTTATCAAAACTATTGGGAATTTCAAAATGAAACATCCCATAATAAATATATTTATTAATTATTAATAAAATTGTTATGTTAATATCCATTGGGAGAAAAATCTTGTAATTTTCCTATTTCGCATAACATATTACAAAAGCCCTAGAGTGAAAAAATTGAACATGATTGGTCTAAATTATTTTTATCAGATACTTTTTATTTGCAATATTATGTTAAATTATTATTATTATTAACACTGATTATATAAATTTTAAATATTCATGGTTCCTTGGTAGCAACTTATTGAAAATGAAATATATTAAATGAGTAAGCAAATTATTGCAGTAAATTACATTCAAAGATTATTTTCTATTTTAAATTAATCTATTTCAATTTAATCAGAAAATTAGCTACTGCCGTAAACTGTTCAACTAAATATCTTTCTTCTTTTGCTTTTGTTGAACTTCTTTCATATTTTTAAATTTTCGTATATGTGTGTTTAAATTATATTACAAAATGGCAAAATTTAATTGTGTAATATAATATATTATTTTAAAGTTTACTTCTAGTTTTTATATAACATGGAGTCACAAACAAGATTTTCTTCAATGAATAATTAAATTATCAGAAAAAAGATACTTTATATTGGAGACGATATGATGATGCATATTACAGATATCAAAAGGATGATGAGAGAAAGCCATATTTCAACAAATGAGGAGAGAATAAGAAGTTTGTTAGAATCTTTAGAATATTTTGAAAGAAAACGTTCGGATGGAGCATATGTCGTTACTAGGTCATGCAAATGATTATAAAGAAATTAAAGGTACATTTTTAGAGTTAAACAAACGCGAATTTTCTATATTTATTAGAAATTTATTCTTATGGGAATATAACTAAACTGAGAGTGGAATTATTTTTTTAAGAAATGCCTGATTTAAATGATGACGAGGGGAAAAACTTATAACTGGGCGTTTTCCAGGGATTTGAATAATAAAAAGACAGCTATTGCCGTACAAATTTTATAACCCGAACACTTTAGAATAGGTTTTCCAATCAATTAAGAAAGAAGATAAAAGAGAAATAAAAAAATGTTAGGCAAGGTTATAAAATTTCCTACGAATTAGAAAACTTGGTAAAAAATTTTGAAGAGATAGTCGATTTATGAAAAAATGATCTTTTGAAAATACATCGAAATAGTAACAATAGATTTATAGATTATCGTAATAGACAATAGAAAGGTGGGAATAAAGTGAAAATAACAATTGTTTTTAATTACGATAATATTGGGGATTTTGTTCAAGATTTTCTAAAACCCATAGTTTGCAAATTTGGAATAGAGTAGGTCATTTAGATATATTATTTGAAAAATAAATTCATTCTACGGTATAATTTTTCTCAGACGATCTGTCATCTAATTTCATCATGTAACTTAACGCATGCCAATTGTTTTTTTAGATTTTAACTAATTTATTATTTATTTTGATTATTTAACTTTATTTTAATTAACGTTGATAATTATGTTCAAATATCCTCACATGTGAAGTGTGAATTTTAAATTCCTTAAATTAAAAAAAATGTATACATATCTCTCATGATCTGTTTCTTTTTACAAACTAATAAATCTATGGTAAATTTAGAGAATCAGTATATTTTCATCTAATTTTATGTTCCTTTTTTTGAAAATAAGAATACGTTTTAAAAGTACATGAACGAATAAGCATTTGTCTATGAAAAAAATATTTATTCAAATGAAGTTCATTTAGAAAATCTCTTTCAATTGTTTCACTGTGTATCAAAAAGTAAATTATTTTGTTACTGATATATTTAGATTAAAATAGTAAAATCTAATTGAATATTTTTGTTACAATTGACTACTATGATTATTTTGATGGATTGAAAAATGAATGAAAAAAATATTTAGTTTTCTTTTCCATCTCTACTATTAATATTAAACAGATGTTCATGAATGATTAGTCTGAGTAAAAGTCTGAAATTAAAAATTTCAACTATACTTTCAAATGAAATTTCATGTTTATCTTAATAGACGTTTAAATGTGAAACATTTTTTTTAATTTTCTAATTTTAATTTTACTCAAAACTATAATAAAAATGATTAATTCTTCAAGAAAATGAATTCTCAATTCGATTCCACAAACCAATGCATCGCCGTTGCTATTGCAACAGTGCAGTTCAAATTTATCTCTCTGAAAATCTTTGTTTTGTCTGTTTTCTCCTGACAATTGTGAAATTTGATATAATCCATTTTATTCTAACAATGATTTTTTCTTTTAATTCTAAAGCCACCAGCTCATCTTATATCTAATTCATCTTTCTTTCATGTCTGAGGTCATAGTTTGTCAAGCAGATGTTGATTCCATCTGGAAGATTTTAAAGTTTAATGTGGTCGACAAAAATTTTAAAAAGGGGACATTTATATATATAATAAAAAAAGAACAAAAAATATGTTTTTTAAAATGAGAATATGTTGCCTTTAAAAGAGACCTGTTGGCAACCTTAAATCATCCTCATTATTTTATAACATCAAACCTTCTTTTAATAAAATTAAAAAGATTTACAATACTTACTATTCTATATTTGCAATGTTCGTTATTAAATTTATAATATAATTTTTGATGATGATTGAGATTGATTAATCAGACAAATCATGATATAAAATTAATATTAGAATAAGCGATACTATATTCCAATCGGTAAATAAATTAATGATTTATAATAATTAATTAATTAAAAAAGATAAACAAACCATAATTACACCATTTACCACGATTAGTTGAATCGTCGAGATAAACAAATTTCTGAGCATCAGCAATTGTTTCCAACAATAAACCAACTATAAAGAGAACAAATCCTAAAATATCCCAATTTGTGATTGTTTTAGTTAGGTCATCAACAATGCTGTTGGATGCAGCAGGAGAATTTATACAGGCAACTGGTAAAATAACCATTTGAATCCAAATGAACTGAATTAAACTTATTAATTAAAAAAATTATAAAAAGTTTTCAACTTGAAAAATCCAAAATATTACAAAATATAACAAGTTTTTTCTTTTTTCCACAAAACGATCATATTCACCGATTTTCATCATTCTATAAAGTAGATATGTAGAAAGTCTTGCAGCCCACATACAGACAAATACTGTAACGATCAGTTGTCGTATCAGAAAAGCCTGAATAATAAAACAATTTAAAACAATATACGTTTTCATGAAAATTAGATTAGAAAGATCACAAACAATAATGACAAAATTTTCTATAGTTAAAATGTTTAGATCGAAATATGTCACGAAAAAAAATAATAAGAGCTTTCGAGACATACTCTTTTAAAAGATTTTATCTAAAAATTTCTCCCTATATTAATCTGTCAAAAGATATGAATAACTTTACTGTATTAAATTTAATCAAAGTAGGAAATGGATAAATGTTAGCATTTTCTGAAACACCATATTGTATTCCATAACGTTCTCTACGGTTTTTTGTAACTGCAGATTAAAATTGGTAGCAGTAAAATTAAATAATTCCAATTTGTGGAAGGTAATCCCTCTTTTCAGTATCCTCAGTACCCATATAGAAATCTGTATAACTTATACATTTAAATATTTTTTTATATATTTAACTCTTATAAAACATGCATTGACATCATTAATCTGCCATATTATTTTCCATTTGAATGTGGTTAAAACAATTTTCAGTCTGTTACATACAAGGTGAATTTTGGTATTCTAGATAGTATTATAATGGTATTATAGAAAATTGGTTTGGAGTTCCAGAGAATTTTCTAGAGAATTAACCATAGAATTACACACCACTGGTTTGATTACAACTATTTATGCAACTAGAAAAATGCATTATGTTAACTTTAGTAAATTTTCATCATATAAATAACAAAAAGATATACGTGTAAAGTAAAACACTTAGAGAAAACATTCATTATATACAGAGGTGTTACAAGGAGATATGCGGCGACTGCACTGAGTGCCGCTGCCAGAAGGGTGACATAATTCTACGTGTAAATATAAGAAAATATAAGATATAATAATATTGAAAAAATAAATTCAATCTAAAAAGATTCCATTAAAAGATAATGTTATCATATTTTTCGTTTAAAGTTTCAACAACTTTGAAATGTCATTTTGGTTTCTAAACATTTGATTCATAATAATGGGACCATTGAAAAATTTTTAACATTTAACAAAACGAAGATTTAATCAAAACTCAAAAAATATTATACATTAAGTGACTCTGATTCTCATTTCTTTCAATACCATTTAAAATTATAATAAATAATTTTTAGCATATTAGTAAATGATATATTATCTCAACAAGATTTCAACAAGATAATTCACCAATATAATTCAGGCGCCTCAAGAAATCAGGATATTTTTCTTTTAATTATGATAAAAGCAGATTTAATGATAGAATAAAAAAACATGAAAAACATTGAGAAATTTCAAATTTTAAAACTACTTAAAATATCTATTTTCACTTTAAATTTTATATATTTCCTATGTAATTTAAATTCCTATATATCCAAAAGAAAAAAAAGCTCTGTTGAAAAATAATAAAATAGACATTTCTACAACTGGGAAAATGGTTTTTATTGAAACTGTTTTCCTTTTTAAAAATACATTTAGAAGAATGGACAGAGGAAGAACAAAATTCCTTCAAAATCAAATGAAAACTGTTTCGTGACATAAAAATTTAGTAATATTGTTAATTTATGTTTCCTACAAAGGATTTTAAATCTAGGAAATAAAATATGCTGAAATCCTGGTTTTGTTGTTTATAGTTGTACATAATTTTTCCCCCCAGTAAAAAATTACTTCCTAACGGTATTATGACAATTCCTTAACTCAATTCTTCACTGTTGATTACACCTGCAGGTATAATAATCGAATTTTATAAACCAACAGAAATTAATCATTTCGAATCCAGTAAAGTTCTTAAAGCAATTTATTAAGGTTTCGTTTTCAAAAGTTTTCTAAAAAAAGTTGTCTTCAGAAACTTTATTTTAAAAATATTATATTTTCTATCGAACTGGCATAATTTATAATCAGTATCTGATTTTCGTTTTAAATTGAAAATATAAAACCTTGATTAAATTAATTGTATTGTCTAGAAATAATAAAACAAATTGATCAAAGAAGTATTTATTCTACGATCATCAATTATGAGAGCTAAAAATATCGCAACATGATGTGTTTAATAGTCAAGTATAATTACGCTAATATGTGTTGCTTCGGCCAATGTTTGTGTGCGCATTGGGTTGTTTGGGTTTTGTGTTATGATGTCTGTTATGATAGTTTTATTGTGTGCGAAGTTTGTGTGTATGCTGGTGGTATTCAACAGTTATCTGATTGAATAACTCTTTGGAATTGTTTTGTTGAAAATATTGAATAATCGAATTTCAATGGACAAGTTCAATCTAGTGAACATAAATCTAAGAATTGGATGAATTTCAAATGAACTTATAAAGACACGCATTTCATAAAATATCCTAGCATATCTTTAAAATGTTTTGAAATACTTCTGTAATTGTAGAAGTCTTTCGTTTACCAAATAATTCAGATAATTACAACACAATTATAATAATTTGTCATAATTCTTTTCTATCAGATTAATGAAATAACAACATAAATGTAATAAAAGGAATTGTAACGAATTAATTTTTATAAAAATTTAATGACGGGCATAAATTGCATTATTGAATTTAGCAAAATATACCAGGATAATAATACGTCAAAATCAAAAATAAATCAACAAATAAATTTGATAGACTAAAAATGATTTATTAGTTTACCAAATGCTGGTTTTTGGTAATAGAAATTATTAAATAAATTTTGTGAGAATTTAGCTTATATATGGATTTTATTGTTACTTTTTAAGTTTCATTGCAACTAGGATTTCTAGTCAAAATTTTTAGAAAAATGAATTTGAATGAGAAATAAAATTTAGTTAAATATCAAAATATTGTTAAATGAACAGTGATAAATTAGATTAATTTGAGTGAATGTTTTGTTTTAGACCAGTGATTTTCAACCACTGAGCCTCGAAATGATCTCATAATTATATAAAATCAAAATTCAAGCCTTAAAAGTTACTTAAATTTAAAAACTTGAAAACCATTTATAAAATTGAAAAAATGAAGTAAATAACTTCACTTTCTCATAAATGGTGAATCATATTCACTGATGCACACACCAACGTGTATATTAGAAACTTTTATGTGCCCCAAAATTTTGGAATCGTGTGCCGCAACAAAAAAAGGTTGAGAATCACTGTTTTCGACAATAGCGATGTTAAATTAAATAATAATAACAATTCAATTAGTTCACTATTTATTAAATTAAATTAAAAACTGCTTATTGAAAATCAATTTTCAAACCAATTGACCACTATTTTTAATACATATTTATTAATTTCAATAACAATGATTATGAAATTAATAATGAAATGGACTTCACAGAAAATATACAATGCTTAGTTCATTGAAAGATTTAATAATATCATTTTTAAATGATTGGTTTTGAATATTGTGCATTTTTTGGCCTGAATATTTTGAAAATAGATTTTTAAAAAATGAAAATTGGAATTATTGTAGTTTTAAATAAATAGACAATGACTGTTAATGAAGTAAATACCTTTCGTGTGGAGTTTACCCTGTTGTCAATTCCTATCAATACACTCGACAACATAAATGAGATTTGAAGAATTCATTTTAAATTTTCATGACAATTGTTCATAATATCTACAAAGGTTTACCAGATCTTTTGGTATTGGATACCTGAATGGCAAAGTTCAATTTACACAATTGATTCAAGTACAATTGGAATATCTGGAACTGAAATATCATGGAGGTATTGTAAGCATTAGCTACTATTTCAAGGTTTGATCAATTAGATGTTGGCTTTTATTATTATTTGATGGTAGGCAAAATACAAGTTATTTCTAAAATCGGAATTCGTTCTATATTGAATATTTACTATAATTTATCTAACAACCGAATGCCTAATTTGCACTTTCAGCATTATTTCAAGAATATCAATCATTATAACAATATTATTTTTCTAATTAATATTTTCGCTTCATTTCCAGAAGAATTAATTCGAGAGCAATTAACTTGATTTATTGTACATGTAATTTAATATCACTAAATGCTTCTTTTAGAAAGAAAATAGAAGGAAAAACTTAATTTGCATCTATTTATGTCGGATAATGAAGATTATCTTTGTAGTTACTATTAATTCCCCTAATGATTATGTCTTTAAATATCCTTTCATCTTTTATTATCCCCCCCCTTCATTTTTGTTCTTTCATCTAATTATTAGTACCTTCTCAATAATACTTCTCACCTTATATTTTCACCTATAATTATCTATTCTATGAAAATCAAAATTCAACAAATATACTAAATAACTCCATTCTACTCAATTGCTAAAATAATTTTAAATGTTTACATAGAAGTGCAATTAATACTTAATATATCTCAACTCTTAAAGTACATTCACTCTCTTGCCCTCAATACAACTTCAATGAATATTTATTTTTTCTCAGTATATTGCCCTTCATTTAGTAATTCTCTTTATTTCCCTATTTAATGAATAATTCTTTCGCTATTTTCTCACTGAGAATATTATTTTTATCAATGTTCTTAAATAAATTAAAATTCATAATACCATTGATTAATATATAAAATTTTAAAGGATCAAAATGCTTTTAATATTTGATTTGAGAGGTTATTTAAGTAAATTTGGGTGTCTAGGGAAATAAAAAAGATGTTTGTTGCTTGCTAGATGCTATAACAATCAATTCTTCGGTCATCAAATAGCGAGTGAAAGAAATAAAAAAATCATAAAGGAAATGGCAAGGAATTGAGAAAAATCATACAATCAAATAAAGAACAAGGTATTAAGGAAGGATTTTATTGATTTAGAAAAATTATGTGTCGCTGAAAAGTCTAAAAATTATCAAGTCATTTGGATTAAGTAATTTCATTCAGAGAAAGTAATTTAATTTGGATTTTTCATATTTAAAGTGATAAATAAATAATTTTTCAAATTTACAACAAATATTATTAAAAAAGAATTTTTAAGATTAAAATGGAAATTTACCCTTCAGGCACCTATGACGTGAACAGCACACGCATAAAATATCCTACACATAAGGACTGACAAAACAATGCCCTCTTTTATTGTATGTTTATAAAACACCACCATTATTTCTGTTACAAGCTATAACATTCAATTCTTCTGTCATCAAATAAATTACTAAGACTAAATAAATCCGAAATGATATTTCATTAAATCTGATTACATAAACAAATATTCTGGTACTAAATCAGCCCAGTTTTTTCTTCCTTTTTCATTCAATGACGCGTTAATGTACTCTCTGATTGTTTTGAACTGTCTTTATATAATACCATTCGTGTTGTGGTGATTTGGGCTTGAGAAGATTAATTCTATACCAGCTGCCTTTGCTAGTTCTTTAATACTTCTTGCTTCAAAGTTCTTCCCATAATCTACATGAAGTTCTTTCGGAGCTCCAAACTTTAATATCCATTTATTTAATAAAGTCTCACTAATTATTTTTTCGTCTTGCTTAATTATGGCCGTTAATGAGATGTATTTACTATAGTGGTCAATAATTCCGCAAATATATATATTTTTATTGAACGATTCTTTCAATGGCCCACATATGTCCATATATATCTTCTCGAATGGTTCAGTACTCTTTATTGTTTAAGTTTCCTCCTTTGTCTTGGTTGTTATCGTTTTCATTTTCTGACATCTTTCGCCGTTCTCAATTATCCTTTTTACTTCCGTTGCTAGATTTTTCATGTCGAAATTATTCTGGATATATTTCGTTACTTTCTGTGTACCTGCATGGCACAGCAATATGTGTACTTCTTTTATCATCTCCTGTCTATTATCTGATGGTATCTATATTTTACCTTGCTTAGTTAGTACAGTGTTGTTTTCCATTATGAATTTACAATCTTTATTAAAAAATACATCAATATATGAAAGTTTGACAAAGGAAATGGATTAGTAATTCTCGACCATGATGTATATGTGAATAAGCTTAATGATGTTTTGAATGCTCCCCAGTTTGTGAAAATAGAGATTTCTCGAAAAAATGGAATACAGCCTCCACTTAAGGATGAGAATTTGTAAAAAGAAATACTGAATAAATTAATTAAAAATAAACAAATTGATGAAAAGTTGTTTAAATCTATTCGCTCAATAGGATCACAATCAGCAAAAATGTATGGGCTTCCAAAAATCCATAAAGATTGCGTGCCTATGAGACCTGTTTTATCCATGATTGGCACTGCCCAGTATAAAATAGCCAAATTTTTGGATGGATTATTGACACCATTTATCATGCATGGTCTTTGTCTTCTACTTTCAAAAATTCAGTAAAATGTGTTGACATATTGGTTGAATTGTTAATGAAGAACGGTTATTCAAAATCCTTTTTATTTGGTAAAAGAGACTGTTGACAAATTTATTAAAAATCCTAAGGATCCATGTTTGAGAAAATCTGGGTGTGATGTTGTTGAGATGTGTAAGTCTGATGAGTTAAAATCTGCGTGTGATTTTGTTGAGGTGTGTGAGTCTGATGAGTTAAATAAATTAAATAGTGTGAGCAAGGATGATGAGCCTAAATTTGTGTTAGTATTGCTGTACTCAGAAGGTTTTAAGGATTATAAAGTGAAGATAAGAAAGCAGTTAGGGAATTTAAACTATAGGATAGTGTCAACTTCATGGAAAGTACACAATATGTTTAATAATAAGTCAAAAATTCCGGTCGAATTGTGTTCCGATCTCGTTTATCAGTTTACATGTAATGGGTGTAATGTCACATACATTGGTGAGACTTTCAGTCATCTCTGTATTCGAGCTCGAGAACATTGTACACCGAAGGCTTTGACTCATATTGGTGAGCACAATAATGGTTGTAAGATTAAGATAGGTATGTCTGATTTTAAAATTTTATTAAAAAATTTCGATGATTATTTGGAACGTGTGAGGCGTTATTTATAAAATCATTGAATCCGAAAATTAATGTGTAGAATGCAGTAAATACTTGTGTTTTGAGTGTTTTTAAATAGGTTTTTTTATATTGTATGTATTGATTGTTGTATTAAATTAAATGATTAATAAATTTTTTTAAATTATTAAATTAAATTTTGAATGCTAAAATTTTAAAAAAATAATATATTAATTTAATTATAATTTTTTAAAAATAATTAAATGTTTTTATTAAATAAAAAATTTTTTATATATAATTAATAAATTTGTTTAATATCCTTAAATTACATAGTTATATCCCACCTGATGATGACAGGAAAACTGTCGAAATATATCGTGAAAAGAATGTTTGATTGGCGTTATTTTATAATTAAATCATTGCCATGTATGTTTACCTATTTATTTTCTAACTTATTCTTTATTTCTTGGACCTCCACATTGTCATTTTGCCACTTGTTATCTCCGTCTTCTGCTGTTACTGTTAATATTCTAGTTTTAATTTTGGTAGTTTTTGGATCTTTGTGTTCCATTATACATTGTAAACATATTCCGCATGTTTTCCTGGATAGTATATCCGCGTTTGTATGGCTTGTACTTTTCCTGTATATCATTTTAATATCCAGACTGCTTAAATAGTTGATCCATGTCTGGAATTGAGCAGTTGTTGGTTTCTTTGTTGTTACCTATAAACGTAATAGCTTTAATGTCCTTTCTCAGTGAAAATCTTTTACAATATAAATAATAGTTCAAATTTTTACAAAAATAGTATATTGCCAATAATTGCCAATGTTATCTTTCATTTCTCCGAAAGCCTTTTCACACATCTCTGTCCATCTTATTTTCTCATTGTCTTTTCCGCATTTGCTTTCTATTGCTCTTGCCTTCTTTGCATAGTCTTTTATGAACCATCGATAATAGTTACAGATACCCAAAAAGCTCCTCAGATTCTTTACACATTTTTACTTTTGAAATGATTGTATTACTTCTATCTTAGTATGATCTGTTTGTATGCCGTCTATATTTATTATGTGTCCCAGAAACTTCAGTCCTTACCTAAATATTAGACATTTTTTGAGGTTCAATCTTAGTCCTGCTGTTGAGATCTTCTCAAGAACTCTTCCAAATACGTTATAGTGTTCTTCTGTTGTCTTTGTGAATATTAGTATGTCGTCTAAATATACCATCACTTCATCTTTCCACAAATCTTTCAATACTTTTGTCATTAATTCTTGAAATGTTCCTGTTACCGCTGCAATACCGAATGGCAATCTGTTAAAACAGAACTGTCCTTCTTTTGTTGAGAATGCTGTTTTCTCCTGAGATTCATTATCAAACTTCACTTGGTAATAAGCATTTCCCAAGTCGATCGAGCTAAAATATCTGGATCCGTGTAAGATGTCTAAAATTTTATCTACATTTGGCATTGGAAATGCTTGTCTTTCTGTTATCTTGTTTAATTGTCTGAAGTCTGGAAAAAGCCTGATGTTTTTTTCTCTCTTCCATACACAAACTAAAGGTGTGTTCCACGGTGAATTACACTTCCTAATTATTCCGTTATTTTCCAGATTTTTTATTGCTTCCTCAATCTTGTCTTCCAAATTTATTGGTTGACGTCTCGGTTTAATCTTTATTGGCTTTCCTTTCGTGATGATCTTATGTTTAATCCGATTGGTACATCCAACATCCCATTTATCTGCCATGAAAAAGTTCTTGTTCGCCTGAAATATTTCTAACAGTCTTTTATTTCCGGTAACCTTTAAATCGTCGATGGCATGACGTAATCTTTCTTCATCTGTTATAATTCGCCTAAATCTATCTTCTTATTCGCAAATGAACTCACTAAGTTTAACATTTTCTGAATTTCTGGTATGATATTCCTTACTATAATGAATGTTACAGTTCTTTCACTGTCGCTCATTTTAACAGTGATGTTTATTTTACCCATAGTTTCTAATCTACTGTTGTTTGCACATATTAGCGATTCACTTGTTTCTACCATCTCTTGATGTTATACTCGTCTGGCTGGCTTGAATGCTTTGTATTTATCATCTCATCATCAGACTCGGTAGCTGCAATATCTTTTCTGTTGGTTTCCCCATTGTCTTTGATGTACGTTCCTTCGTTGATACAAATCTTTTCTTTGTTGATAAGTATTTCTTTGAATTCTTCCTCCTGGCAAGTTCCTTTGGTCTCGATCTCTTCATTTATTTCTTCTTTCCATATTTGTGTAGCACTCTCTTTCTTTGTGTCCTCGTGCATTGCATCTATGATATTTGATTGTTGGGCATTCTATTCGTATGTGATCTTTAACACCACATGCATAACATTGAATTCTCCTTTTCATATTACATTCTCTGCTACTGTGTCCTGGTTTTTGACACGTCCAGCATTCTATCACTTTATCCCTTGTCTCTGTGGAATTTTCTGGAAGTAATCTTCCAATAAGCAGATCCGTTGGAATGGCCGCCATGTTAGAAGCTGCTTATATAAACAAATATTCTTGAGACATTTTCTTTTTATAAATTTTAATTTCAACCAAATATCAACATACAACATTCATACTTGAATTGCAATTTTATTAAAAATTATTTTATTTCAAAATTAAAATCAAAATATATGCAATCAATACATCTGTATGTTTAATGGCATTTTTAAAAAGATTTCTAAAAAACTTGCTTGGTATTCTTGAAATCCTAAAAATTTACCATATTCTAAAATAGGTTTTAAAGCATTTAATAAAAATGTTGTGCCACAAGTTTTTAGAATAATTCTTCTTTGCGAGACGAATAAGTGGTTTCACTGAGAAAAAGTTATTACTAATTGTTTAGATATTGTTGGATTTTACCTTAAAATATAAGAATCCATAAGAACCCTAACCCTAACCATAAATTTGAGTTAATTTGACGTGACCAACATCAAAATACTAGTGTAAAAAATTGTAGCTTAATGTTTTCCCACATCGTGGGGGGGGGTTGTTCTAGCGATGACCACTTCTAATTCTGACCTCATTGATGTATATTTCAATAGTGTCATAAAACATTTATTCGATGAATATTTAATTTCAATAAAAATATAAATAGCATTTAATACTATTTAAATTTTAATAATCTGAATAATATAAATTCTACTGTATCAATTATATTTCTATTATTTCCACAATATTATTTTCTGTCATTCGGCTTATTTGATGTTCTTGGTTGTTAATTAATGGAAATAATTCCTCTATTTATTTTATGTTTTTTATTTGGATTATGAAACATATTTAGATTTTGCCTTTAAAAATAATGTCATAACAATGTTGTCATATATAACAATTGTAAGCAGAAATTTATTAAAAGTTTTCCGAAATTAAATTCTAATTAATATTTATGCTTTTATTCATCTGATGTTAACAGTTATTTATTTTTGTCTTCATATTATCACATAATTTCTTTTTCATACCATTTTTAATTACCATATGTCACATATTTCATACAAGCATTTGGTTTTGAATATATTCGAAATAAAACTTTTTAAAATCTCGGAAGAAAGCAAAAAACTAATATTACATATTAATTTATTGATCATTTTTCAATTTTCTTGATTTCCATTTGCTCTGTTTTATTAAATAAAATAGTTGTCAAATAACTAACTTCGTGAAATGACGTGTTGTTTAATAGTCAATATTCAATGTGACTTCTAATGGCAAAATTGTAACAAGTTTATTTCGCTTTTATCAGTACCATGTAAGAAACTTGATTCTGACAGAATTGAGATTCTTTCATGGCCCACCCGGTTTCATTCTATGTCGTATTTTAGTTTGTGTTGGATGGACATTCAAATATAGAATCTATTTATGTTTATTGGTCCTTTTATATTGTAATGTTATTTAATTTTAATGGATAATTCTAAATGTAATTAATTAATGACTTCCTGATAAAAATTTTTAAAAGTTATTTATACTCGCTTTTTAGATATGAATTTTTATGAAAACCTGAAATAAGTTCATTATTTATTGATAGATAATCAAAAACGTTCCTAAATATTTGTATAATTCATAATTCCTCGTTTAAAGGTGTTTCTAAATTTTTACACTACAATAGTACGGTATTAATCAGGGCCGTCGCGGGGCCTCGGACATTTAAGATATAGAGTAAGATAGAAAGTATTTTAATGTAATTAAGTTAAATGCGTGAAAAAATATAAAGAAAATGAAGAAATATATAAAACCTAAGTAGTAAGATGTGTCACCTCCAGGACACATATATATAAGTAGGTCAAGTTAAAATTAAGTAGATCAAGTTAAAATTATGTAGGTCACGACTAGTCTGAGGTACAGAAATAACTGTGTTGTTGTTGTAACAGTCTAAATAAGATTGATGTTTTATATCTGTACCTGGTAATTTTACGCCCTTAGCTCTCATAGTAGATTTATTTCCTAAAAGACTGTAGCACTTTGGTCGCAAGAAAACCCACTCACTATATCCTACACCCTTACTCTCATCCTTAAACTTTCCTATAACTGAGTCGAGTCTCCTAGAATATAAAGGATGAGAGGGATCATAATTTGAGGTGTCTAACAAGTCATCCGAAATCATCGCTGGCAAAAGAACGTCAAGCTTTACATTTTTGACCTCTAAGAAGAAACTATCGGTATCACCCGCAACTATATTTATATCACAGTTAAACTGACTCCTATATTTTGATAATTCTATGTACTGTAATTGATACATCCTTAGTTTGGATAAATCCAGCACTGATTGTCCGATGTAGCTGGGTCTATCCAAACATATAGACTCCTTATTGAGATGTACACCAAAAAGATCATCATCAATTTTGATGGTTTTTCTAAATGATGGTTTTGATGAATATGTAATTAATTTTTCCGCGGAATTACATAGTCGTAAATTTAATCTCTTCTTAAGGTTTTCAACGGATTTACCGTACAAGCTATTATTATACAATTTGAATAAATCTCTGTACAGTTCACTGCTTGCTTCAGCTCTTAGCTGTGTATTTTTATTTATATAATTTTTAAAAATCGGTGCTTGCTTGAATTTTGTAGCTCTATGGATGTGTACAACTTTGGCACCAAGAGACAAATAAAGCTTGAGAAGCCTCCAATGAAGAACATGGTTCTTCTTTGGCCAATGCGTGAGCATCAACTTCTCAACTTTCGAACCAGGCGGGCACATTTTCTCAGGAGCAAGAGGAAAGTCATTTAAGAAATCATGAAAAATTTCTGGAATATCTATATCCACTTCTATGGTATAACCATAGGGAAGGATTTCAATGTCAGCATTCATGCACTCAAGCAATACATCATTCAATCCATCATACACCCAAGTGAAATCAGCAAAAGGAAGATTTTGGCTAAGAGCCCAGCCATACAGATTATTTATATCAATATATAATAATTCTGTATTATCAGAAGCAGCAACGTAATGTTTGTTAACAAATGTTAACCCACCACGTATTCCTCCTTCGTAAAAATTGAACATTTCCATGTCCTGTAAAAGTTCTATAGGCTCAGTTAATGTCATAAGCGCTGAGGCCCATGACATATCCGGAATACCATAAAAGTTTAGAGGTTCTAGACCATTGTATGCAATGGCCTTGGCACGAAATTGTTGGAAATAGTCCGCAAGGAGGAATACATCCAATTTTTGATAAGTTAACATATAGTCAGCCAATTTAGTACAACGTTGTTGAGTCCAAATAAGTTGAGCCTTAGCATACTCATCTTCAGTAACACCAGACCAAATAGGAGGCAATTCATAAGTGGTTTCAAGTACATCCAAATCAGTCGCATAATCATAAGGAAATATGGCTTTAGCATCTATTATTAACCTATCAAAAATCGACGAAGTCAAAGGAAGATCAGTTAGAGTTTTTACAGCCTTAGCCAAAGAACAATTAACAAATTGTATGCTGTCGATAAACGAACAGCTAATTTTTTAATGTGAACAATCATCGAGATAAATTTCTCTGTGCTTGTGGGTATTATATTCAAATTCCAAGAAGGAAAGCCATTGAGACCATATTTTAAAATATGGTGTAAGTCGTAGCCTCGTAAATTATGAAATACAATCGGCAGCTGTTTATAAATTCTGCGAGCCATATTACATTTCCTACAGGCTGCACCGAGATAATTACCAGTAAAATGGTCATGATCTCGAACAGCAAGGGATAAAACCTTCTTGCAAAGATAGCAGTTCCTACAAGATTTGAATTGTCGTTCCTCAGCAAAAGTCATAGGTCCTAACCGTTTTTTCCCTTCAAGCTCATAATAAGGTAGGACAATTGTGACAGCAATTTCCTCTACTTTTTTAAGACATTGAGGTATACAATCAAGACCATAAAACTCGTAATACGATTTTCTATTGTTAAGATTATTTATTAATAAAAGACCTGCTGAAATAGGTAAATGTATTTGATGATGTTTAACATCTTTAGGTAAAACCGATTCAAAATCGGCATAAATAACAAAGGGTGGGGTGATTCTCTTTGAATGATTTTGAAACTCTAAATATTTATTTTCGGGTAAAGTGTAAAGGGTTGTACCCGTTTGATTTTTACTGCATAGGGCCACATGTTTAGTGAAAGCATTGTCTAATCGAAAACCGTTAAGACAATGTGGGCACCATTTGCATCTTATTTGAATACTACAGTCATTATTACGATGGCAGTTCATTAAACGTGTAATGTTGGTCACTGCGGTGTAATGATAATTATCCTTATTTTCCAAGAGTAATAAATAAATTGGAGTACCGATAGTAACCGTTGATCTGTGAATTATACTTAAGTGGGGGTGTTTAAAAACATAGTCATTAGGAACCTGATCATCATCAACTATCACAGTAGGGGTATAAGCCAGAACATTTATGGCAAGATTTAAGTCTAAATTTTTCTTTTCGAATTTAGGTATATTACACAATTTCATCGGACAATCCGTGACTTCATTGTAATTAAGAATATTTAAAAGATTTTCATATTTTGAAACTCTTTCAGGGTGGCTACCTATTTCATCTTTTTTCAAGAGCGCGAGAATACTATAAAGGAAACACTTATGATCCTTATTTTTAACATTAATAATTGCTCCTTTAGATTTCAAATCTGCGGGTGTACGAATGTAACTATGACCAGATAGGCGACAAATAGGAGCAAATTTAGTCAGAATGAAATCAATCTCTAAGATATTAATTACTCTCCAGCCACTACCTAAATAGGTAAACTTTTCAATTTTTTCGTTTAACTTATTAACTCCCTCAATTAAAAAGTTATCCGAAAAGATCTCGGCGTTATTTGAAAAGTAGTTGTCACGGATTTCCCCATCTTTTTCAAATCTTATAAGAATAGCGAATTGAATTTTGACGCTACCCATGTTATTTATTTCAGATGTTAACTTTTCAGTGATTTTATCCGTTATTATAATTTTAATTAATTGTGAATCGGCAATATTAAATCGAATAGTTCGAATGGCGCCATTTAAATTTGATTCTATTATCGGCTCAATCGCTAAAGATGATCCACCTATTTGATTTATAGTATTTATAGTATTATCATTATTTATATTTTCATTTATAGCATTTATAGTATCAATATTATCATTTATAATATCATGATTTATAGTATATGTAATATTATTACATTCGTCATCACTGAGTAGAATGACTTCATTTTTAATAATTTCGTCGTCACTGATCTCAATAACTTCAGTTTTTATAATTTTATTTTTAATTTTAGACACCCTATGTTCAGCAGGTCTTTTATTAGATTTCTTTTTTGTGTTATTATTTAAAATATTTACAATTTCAATGTTATTCTTATTTATTATTTTAAACAGTTCTTGTTTATTTGTTTTGAAAGAATTTAAGTGCTGAGAATGTTGACTATAAAATTCCTTATACCTTACACTCTGGGAAGTTTTGCATATGGGGCAAATAAAAAGTTGATGCCATTAAAAGGTTGGCGATAATATTTCTTCATATTTTTGTGGCATTTATTGTCATGACCCATAGACGAATTACAATATTTAGGATAAAATTTGCCTAATAAAAGTTAAATAATTATTTATTGAATGAAAATGTATTATTTATTTAATAATAATAATAATAATAATAAATGTAATTTAATCTTTCATTTAAAATTTGTCTATAATATTATCAACTATAAAATAATTAGTTAATGTTAAATAATGCTAAGTTATTAATATTATTATTATTATTATTATTATTATTATTATTATTATTATTATTATTATTATTATTATTATTACTACTACTACTATTACAATTACTATTATAATTATTACTATTACAATTACTATTTTAATGATAACTGAAATAATTTACATAAAGTTATATTTACATTATATTTACATAAAATCTATATTATTATTAAGTTATTAATTAATTAAAAACTATATATTAATAAAATGAAACATACATTTTGATTCGTTATTCGAAACTGAGTCCCCAATAGGGATGGGAGCATTCAAATTATACACAACGGAGGTATCCACTACTGCGGCCTTTATTATTGGAAAATTCTTGTTATGAGAAACAGAAGATTCTAAAATGTTAATGGTAATACAATTTTAATTAAACTAATAAATTACATTTTGGAATATGTTTGAAATATCTAATATGTCGTCATTTTCGGTAATTGCGGCCCAATCACCAAAATAATTGTCTAAATAATAAAGATAATAATAATAATTAAAGTATTTATAATAATTATAAATATACCATTTCCATCATTTCCAGAACCTAATCGCCTATTGAAGACTGACGAGTTTAACGGTACGAGTTTCTAATTGTAAATTTAATTATTTAATATAAATAAATGAATAAAAATCCTTACCATTTCTCGAAAGAACCACATTGATTTTAGTATTAATTGATGACATTTTAAAAATTGTAATAAAATAATTATGATGAAATTTGTATTACAATTGTTTATAACGTGATAATATGCCTTTGTTAATCATGCACGGAGCATGCACCGTTCATGACGGACTTTGTTATTATTGTAATAATATAAAACATAATAATAATTATAAAAATAATAATAATAATAATAATAATAATAATAATAATAACAAAACATAATAATAATAATTATAAAATAATAAAAACATATTTTTATAAAAACATTATTATTTAATAGACATAAGCCATCCTAAACAATGTTGTCCGCACGTACGAGTTAAAGGGTGTTGATACATTGTTTTATTATATACAATAGGTTTGCCCATTGTTTGTAGTTTCGAAACCAATAAAGCAGGATAATAGAAACCCATAGGATCGAATACATGTATCTTATCTGGTTTTACATAGATTGCAATCCAATGCTCTCCGCCAAGATGAGATGAATGGGTATTGACGATTATGGCTTGATTATTTTTCAAAAATGGTATTTTATCGAGAGGAAAAACTCCTAAAAATTCATTTCCTAATATTTGTTTTCCAATTCGATTAACCTGAACAGAACTATTTTAATAAATTAAACAGTATAAAAACAACTTACTCCATGACAACTTTCTGTATTTCTGTATACATTTATACCAGCACGGTCCTGTTTGCAGTAATTTGAACTTCATTTTCAAATACTCCATATATTATAACATGCACAGGTTCTGTAATGGCTCTCGCAAACTTTATATCCAATCGTAAATTATCGTTTTGTGGTAATTGACTCTGATTTAAATCAAAATCAGGGGCTAAAACAAATGTGAAAAATGGGTATTTTGTTTTGAATTCTTCAAGAGTTATTCCACAATTCAAATTTTTATCTAAATATCCCAGATTTCTAACAATACTTTGCATATATGTAGAACAGTAATTATCAGTGTCGAAATCTTGAGTATATGTTTCTCGATAATCAGTATTTTTCGACAGAGTTAATGAAGTAACAGCAAAGTTTTTGAAAATTGAGCTGGAAGCAGTATATGATCCATTATATTGTGCTTCACTTTGAAATGTTACCAGAATAAAATTAGGCATTCTTCTATCACCAAATATCTGTTCTTTATAGAATGATGAAGCACCTTTAGCAATTGCAAATTGTACAATTTCCTTTGTTTTTAATGGATAAATTGCATGTTTCGAATTAAGACCTAATTGATGACCCGCTAATACTGATGGGTCTACTCGAACTCTTCTCACTAATAATTTTGCATCAACTAATTGACATATTGGTGCACCTGTAGCACTAGTAAGAGTTAATGCAGAATCGGATCTTTTCAATCGAATGTGGACATTAACTCCTGGAAGCAAATATTTGGTTGATCCATAAAATCGAGTTGTAATGATGAACACATGGTGAAAATCTTTGAGCCTTTAATCCATTTTTTCCGTTCGTCATCACTTGCTGCATAACCCATAGGAGTAAGACATGTATTTTTGGTGTCGGTATTATAATTTAAAATAGTTTCTATTATCGCCTTGTGGATATATGTATTGTTGCCACCTTCAATCTTGATATTATTAAATCCAAGAATAGCATCTTTAAAAAGTGTATGAAACAAAAAATTATTAGGTATTGTAGCATCAGCATCACCCAAAGCCTTTTTATCTTTATCTATAACCTTGATTTGAACAGTCAATAAAGTATCATTCAAATCTAAATATTCTGTTTGAGAACCATTGATGTAAAATTCTACATCATTTCTACTATCGGTAATTGAATTCATAGGAAAAACTTCCTCAAATGCCCCAAATTCTATTACAGCCTGGGGCGATGGTCTATCAAATATGCATAATTCAGATTTACCACAAATCATTTTGCAAATATAGTTCCATGTCCTTTCATTCGTTTGTTTATACGTGATATTCCATGTCTTTTACGTTTTGGAGCTGGAGCTGGAGCTGGAGGTTTTTCTTTTTGAAACATACCTGCAACCCCGGGTAAAACTTTCCCTAATTCAGCTAAAGCATTTGTTTTTAGAGATGGTAATATTTTCTGTTCATTCATAATAACATCTTTTGCAGTTTTCATACCAAAACTACCAATACGTTTAAGAATAGGCAATGCAAATCTACCAATTGTTCTCAACCATCCCGATCCGTACTGTTTACCAATAAAATATGGTAATTCACCGCCAGATTGGCTATCACTATACATACTAATAATATCAGAATTAGCCATCTACTTTACGAAAATGTAATGTCAAATGAGTTTTTGAACCTTTTGGAAAGTTTATAAGTTTTCCACTATCATCACGAATATTTATTTCTATATTGTTTATACATGAACTTGCTATTGGTAAATACATGGGATTATCGATATTTATATTGACAACTTCATCATGTTCATATTTTCCAATCCATACCGATTTCAAAAGAGGAACACTGGAATCACCAACAATTATGGGTTCGATAATGGTAGTATATATGAACATTTGTTGATGATGTTCTAGTATTCTTGGTTTGCGTATACCAGTCGATTTTTCTCTATATTTTTGTTTATCTAATCCAAGTGAATTTGCCAAATTTTTATCAAATGTAACTTCGCAAATATCCTCATTCAAACTGAAGGTAAACATCAAATCTTTCACAATTTCCAAATTTTTAAATATGTGTGAACAATTGAACTTTAAATATTTAAGTAATACATCAAGTTTATCAAAATATAATTCATCAGCAAAGGTGAATGATTCTTCAACTTCATCATTATACGACACAGATATTTTGATTTCTTCTTTCACTATACTGTTTGCTTCAAATAGATTAAAACGTAATAAATACTCGGTCTCCGTAACAATATTTTTCAACTTATTGCAACCCATTCGTTTGGCATCTTCAATAGTTTCGAATGTTATTGTAAATGGTTTAAAATCACAACTGATATTTAATCCATCCTTGTAAAATATATAGCAATGCGAATCTAATATTTGGTTCGGAATATGATATGTTTTATCATAATTACTGATAATAAAGATACCGCTACATGTTTTCACAATATTCCTTTTGAAATCAATCTTACATTGACTATAAAATGGGAATGTGTTGTACACGAATGTAAAATCTTGCAGTGCAACTTCCCAGTCACCATTTAAAGAAATCGGATTCTGGAGATTGACCATAAATTTACTGGCTTGATTGTCTGGATGAATTAATGGGCAACTATTGCTCGGTAAAATAGTATAAAAATTCACTTTACTAGGTCCTTTGCTGATATCCATGACGGGTTTTGATAACCATGCCATTTGACATAGTATTGTTTATCCTTGCCGACCTTTTTAGTTTTCAATATTTTTTGAATTCTAAATACCTTTGGAGGAGGAATGACTTGTAATTCCTGATCATAAAATTTCCCTTGTACAATATTATTATCACTGTCTTTGATGACATACATTACAGGATTCTGTTTAGTATTTATTTTTGAAATTACAAAGACTTCATCACTCCAATTTGTATCAAAATTTTTAATAAATGGTGATGCACTAATTTTACTAATTCTAACATGATCACCGACTTTATATTTAGGTTTTGCAATTTTTGCAGATTTCTTAGAATAGAATGTTTTTGATGTAATATCAACCGGTCTTAATCCATTCAGTCCTCGATGTGATGATTGATTATAACTTGTTATTATTTTCGGTAAAGCATTTAACCATTTTTTATTACCTTGATGCACGAACAATTTCTTTAATCTATCTCTCAATGTTCGATTAAATCTTTCAACATGGGCAGCTTTGTATTGAGAATGTACCGAGTAGTGATTTATTTTCAGTTTATCGAGGATTAGCTTAACTTTGCTATTGTAGAATTCTTTACCTAAAATAATAATAATAATAATAATAATAATAATAATAATAATAATAATACCCAAATCTGTTTGCAAATTATTAGGATGTCTATCTTTAAATAAAATATTAATTGCCTTGGACATTTCATCTGCAGATTTTGCCTTGACTGGTATTGCTCGTGCAAACCTGCTGTATACATTAATACATGTTAAAATATATTTATTCCCATTGTTAATTTTCGAATAGGGTATCATCTCCATCAAATCCATTTGCCATAAATCGTCAATACCAAATGTTTTATAGGCTCTTGTTGGAAATCTTTTCCGCATTGGTTTGTTCAAACTGTACGCAAGCTGATCTGATAACCACTTCTGGGTTTCTTTTTTCGAATTCGGAACTCTTTTCTTTAATTTTGCCACTCCACCGAAACCGGCTTCGTCTTCTGGGTTCGTCCAAATCTTCTCCATTACAGCAAGAAGATTTAAAATTAAAATTTAAATTAGGTAATGAAGGATTAGCACCCATTGTTTATGATTGATTTCCTACAACTCCACCTAATAATGATAATGCCAGAGGTATCAATGCACCAATAAATCCACCTTGTTGTTTATATATAATTTTCCTCATTTGCTTACGATTTTTATTATTTACTAATGATAACAAAGGTTTTCTATGTTTGCTCAATAAATGCTTTTTTGATTTACTGATTTTAATTTTGCCTTTGACTACTTTAAGTATAATATTGAGTAAATCATCGACAACAAAATTTGGGAATGATTGCAATATATTCATTCTTTTCATACTCGGGGCCTTTAACAATGCATTAAAAAATGGAAAACTGCGATGATTTTTAATTACTTTTTTACCGGCTTTACGGGTTTTACGGGTTTCACGTTTAGGTTTAGGATTTTTCGAAATAAGATTCATTGCAGAGAAATTTTCAGTTACAAGTTTTTTAGATGGTGTATAACTAGTTGTTGGTGGAACCTTTTGAACTTTAATACTCTTTTTAATACTTTTTCTTAATTTCCTAATATTTTTCACCCTTGCTTTTAGAAACATTATTATTCATAGAGGTTTTCAACTTTGTTTATAAACCATGGCACCTTTTGGGTTGAAAATATCTGTTTTTACTCGTAAATCATCAGGACATTGTTGTGTGAAATCAAGAAATATATATCCATGAGGTATTTTTGTAGCATCTTGAAATGCACTGATAAGAAAATTACGATTGTTAGGGTATGCTTGACGTGCAAGAAAATCAATCACTGTTGCATCTCTAGGATTCTTGAAAATAACTAAATATTGTACATTTAAATTACGTGTTCGATGTGCACCACCTTGATGAAATAGATTTTGAGTTATAAAAATAACAGTTACACCAACGTGTCTACTGATTTTGGTAAATAAATTATTGAAATTCTTTTCTTTATTAGCTTCTTGATACAAGTCATCAATAATTATGACATCCCCCTTCTTTAGTCTACTGGACCAATTTTTATCAAATCCCTCTACTATTTTCATATTTTTCAATTTACAGAAACTTGATTGAGTCAATCCGTGTTCTTGATCAGCACCTCGATGCCAATACATTTTGTTAAATTTTGATTCAAATAAATGTGATTTTAGTAATTTGCAAACAAACAAAGTTTTGCCGCTACCACTTGGTCCGACTATTTGATATACAGCATCATTTCTTAGTTCCATTTTTAATATTTATTTAAAAATTAATTTTGTTTATATCGTAAAAATAAATTGATTTAATTACTCTATAATATAACATATATATATATACTTGATTTTTTAAATATTCAGTAGAAATGTTGACAAATATTAATTATAGAGGTCGTGTGTCTTTGGAAACTGTTGGTATGATGAATTTCCCCAAGTGTAAACCACAACAATATGTTGACAAAACTGGAAAATATACTATTATATTTTTCAAAAATGGTAAATGTCGTATAATGGGTTGTAAGAAGCCTATCGAATTCGAGAATTTTCAATATAATATCAAAGATATTCAAGTTCAAAGTCTTACTATAGCTTCCAAGGTTGAACAATCTATTAATTTGAATAATTTAGCAAAGTTATTAGATGGAGATTGTATATATGAGCCTGAATTATTTCCCGCTCTGCGTTATACAAAATATAATCCACTATGTGTAAATATATTTTCGAGTGGTAAAATAGTTGTACTAGGTATTAAAAATTTAGATTTTCATACTATTGTTGAAGGAATTATAAACGATGTAAAGGATTTGATTGGATCTTTAACAATTTCTTCAAATATAAGTAACGAGGATTTGCTTGAATATTTATTCAACAATGATTGAACATGAAGGTAACTGTTTTTTATTTTAAATTTACTGATTTTTGTTTAGAAACTATACTAAAAATTTTGATTGATAAAATTGAAGATTTTTATCCGAATTTGAACAATTCCTTAATGTATTGTGCTCCAGAAGTTGTGTTTTACAAAATTTATGAAATAACTGAAATAAATGTAATAGATTTAATTCATATGGATTATGCTACGATTACATGTTATACCGATGATGTTGAAAATTGTGATTTTTGTAAAAATAATATTCAGAATACTTGTGGGGATGATAGTTGTACATGTTTTGTAAATCTACAGAAACGAGAAATAATTCATGCATTACTTGTGGAATTGCGAAAAAATGTATTGTTGTAATAAAATATAATTATATTTGTTTTGTGATAACCTTAATTAACCTATAATATTTCTTTGTGTACAATAAATCATTTCAGACTTTGTTATTTAGCATAAAATGAACTAGTTGATCACGTTTTGATCATGCCTGTCACTTGAAACTTGTTTACAATGAAATTAGTATAAAATATCTGGTTCAAATTATTAAATATTATAACTACAAATGGATAATCAAATTACAGGTTTGTTGTCGTTTACACATATTCCATTTAGTAGTTTTTTAATCTAGAAGTTTTGAAGAGAAAAAATGCAGATGCCGCTCAGGAATTCGGAAAAAGGAAATTTAAAGAAGCGACATTATCCACGGAAACCTTGGTCAATGTTCGAGTGGATACAAAAAAGCCAGTCGAATTCATGCAATACAAACTAAATTATTTGTATTGTCCAATTTCCTATACATTTAAGGTAAGTTTCTATAAATTATTTTGGATTTTATTATTATTATTATTTATTGTTAGGAACCAGTAACTCTGGAAAAATGTTTCTACAATGTGAGACTTTCCAAAATCAAGTTTCACGACAAGATGCTATTGGGACAATTATTTCAGAGGATCAATGAAAATATTGAATTTGATGATGAAGATATGTTCATTAGAAACGATTTGGATATGATTCCCAATGGTGGTAAGATGAGCAAAATAACCTGCATGGTTACCATATTAATTCAAGGGTATAATGTAAGCAGAGACCGAATCAAACCAATTTGGAAAATTGTAAAAGCCGAAGATAAGTTTGAAGAGGAACATTGTTCATGTTAAATTTATTTAATACATCTTTATTAGTGTTTTGGTGTTTTTAAATCATTGAAAATAACTAAAGTTTTAAATTTATTAATCTTCAATACAATCTCTTTTCATTATATTTTCAACAATATGATCAATACAATTAGTAAAAACAATAGATTCATCTTCTTGTTTAGATTTATTTGGTAATTTATCTGTTCTAGAATTCTCAATACATGACTTAAGTTCTTCACTAGGCAAATCAGTATATTCATCTTCTTGCTGGGAAATATTTTCAGATTCATATGACATATCATCTTCATTAATTTCATCGTCTGAATACGGCCATTTTAATTTCTCTGGAACATTCATAAATTCTCTAATTTTTACATTAGATATTTCCTCTAATTTTTCAATCAAAAAAAAGAATTAATAAACATAAAATTCATATTTTACCTTTTTCCGACATGGTTGAAAATAATTAAAATGAAAAAATAATTATGTTTATACTATTATTCAAAAGCAACAAGATGATCGATAGATAGATTATAAGAAAATTAGATATTTCAACACGATACATATAATAAAAAGACAAGCAAACTTGCAATGATATTTAACGTTTCAGTTTTTACATTTTTTAAAATATTTATTTCAATTATTTCAACAACACAAAAAGTGTCAATTTTTTACTAATTAATTTTCAGCCTAACCTACAACTTTTCACAAAAATCCAAAAAAAAAAAAAAAAAATGAGACCTTTTTAATGAACCATTATTCAATATAATCTATCGAAAGTAATCCTTAAAATTCAAATTTAAAATGTTCGCAAATGTAAAGCATGTTCAATGTATATTAATGAGTATCATACTATAAACATTTATTTCTTTACCTTTGTTATTAATACTTTGAATATTGTAAATAATAAAACTATGTATCAAATAATAATATTCAAACTAAACCAAATTTACAAACTACCGCGCCAGCCCCTTCGGGGCGGGCGGCGGACGGGCGGCGGGCGGGCGGGCGAACGGCGGTTGTGTATGTCGATGATTTTAATTTTTATTAAATTCATTTGTTTGATTTCAAAATTAGATTTGTGTGACGAACCTTGTTAAATTTTTGGTTTGATGTATTCGAGGAAAAAAAAAATTTGTAAAACATTCTTTTACTATTTAGTTGGAAAATTTGGGAAAATAGTTTTGAAAACTTTTTAAAATTTGAAAAATTTTGAGTTGGGAAATTTGGGGAATTTCATTTTTGGGGCTTTTTAATTTTTGAAAAAATTTGAGTTGGGAAAATTGTTTTTGGGAATTTTTAAAATTTGGGAAATTTTTGAGTTGGGAAATTTATTTTGGGGATTGAAAATTTGTTGAAATGATCAATTTACAGTTTGAATAAAAATCAAAGTTTTTGACACTTGAGGGTAAGGACTCACCATACATCTTTGAAGGTTTGACCATCACACTCTACTCTCAAATACCTTTTGAATGATGTATATATATTATAAAGTTTGAAAAAATTCGAAATTTTTTGACCCTTTGAAGGTGAAGGACTCACCATACACCTTTGATTGTATGACCATCATACTCACATCTCAATTACCTTTTGAATGACATGTATTATAGAGTTTGAAAAAATTCGAGGGTTTTGCACCTTTTGAAGGTTAGGGGTTCACCATACACCTTTGAAGGTATGATCATTGTACTCTACTCTCAAATATCTTTTGAATGATGTATATATTATAGGGATACATGTTAAAAATAACTTGACCTACATATTTTTATAAACTATATAGTCGTGACCTACTTAATTTGACTTATTTATTTATATAGTGTCCTGGAGGTAACATATATTTAAAGTAACTTGACCTACATATTTTAATACCTATATAGTCGTGACCTACATAATTTTAACTTGATCTACTTAATTTTAACTTGACCTACTTATATATATATGTGTCCTGGAGGTGACATGTCCTGGAGGTGACACATCTTACTACTAACCTAGAAACGCACAGCTTGATTGTGCTAAAGTTGCACTAAACATTGTTTATTTATTATCCCGTGTATTTATTGTATAAAACAGTTTATAGGCACATTATATTATAATCAATTGCGTTGCTTTCTTGGCGATGGACCGGGTTTCTTACTTAATATAATTATGACGTGCCAAGTGGGTCTATATGACTGATTGAGAAAGATTGACGCCATACAAGTATTTATTATTTGTAAAAATTGTGTTAATTGCAAGTTGAATTGAGATTTTTGGTGAGCTAAAGATCACAAGATTACAAGAAACATTAAATAACGTGAAAAATGAAACTTTTTTTCATTTTTATTTGTTTCAGCATGTAAGTAAACATTGACTATAAACCAATATAAACTTTGTATTTAGGGGCCACAATACCGACAAGTGGTATGGGGCATCCAAAAGTCACGTGACGGATATGGTATTAATAAGTTCAAATACCACATTTTAAGTTATTTAGGAATAATTCAGTAATAAATTTTATAGAATTTAACGAAGTCTTAATGAGAGCATTATTTCATAGTCGAAAATTCTCATTTGGGATGTTTAGAAAATCTTGAAATCTGCAACTAAGTCTTATTAAATTACTTATTTATTATTTTTCATACAAGTTTTTATTACACATAGTCATTTATTTGTATCCTTATAACAGACGTATCAAAAATAAAAATAAAAATAAATTGTAAATGTTTCAGATTGTAGATGCGTTTAGCAATTTACTGATGATTTTAAATCAAAGTAAAAAACTGAAAGAAACCTGATTCAATTGAAAAAAACTTGAATAACTTTACATCTTTTAGTAAAATCTTTAGTGTTTCATCACATATGAAAATTTACGCGGCCAAAATTTACCTTTATAAAGAGTAAAATAAAATGAAAATATAATCTTGCCATCTAGCGTTGTTTATAATTCGAAAATAGATCATGAAATGAAACAATAGCAAATATTATTGTCGAATTTCCGACAGTCTTTGAAAAGCATAAAAAATATTTAAGAATCAAAACTTCTGAATGCTAAAAAAGTAACCAAACTATTGTATGGGGAAGAATTTAACTTTTGAGAAATGGGTTTACAATGAAAAACGTTATTGTTCCATTAATTGAATGAAAATTTTTTAAAGTCAAATGTGTTTATCCCGCAGATGTCAGCTGATTTCTATCAAATGTGTTTGATGTTACAATAGCTTCATTGATAAAACCGGACGACATATTTAAATCCATCGAACAAAAGGAAATTGGAAATTCGTGATTGTGATTATTGAATTTTGATTTCGTTCACACACACACACACATACTGTTGGGGTTTGGTGGTTGTCGATAGTTTATCAAATCATTAACTACTATCTGATTCTAAGCGTGTTTTATTCAACAACATTAACAAATTCCCAACAATATAACTTTATTGAATACCACAAATGGTTAAACCGATTACAATAACACCAGTTACTCCCTCAGGTGCTTATTAAATCCCTTCGGGAGGAATACCACTTTAGCAACACTTTAATTATACGACCACTTAACTGCTGATGTGGTTGCTTTCCTACCTTTTCAGTACCGAATTTAACAGTAATAACCCAACATATTTATTACATGTGCGATCCGCAAAAATGTTTATGCCATTAATGCTAGCCGTAAAAATATTTCAGATTGGAAAGCATAATATTTAGTCTTATGAAAACGAAGAAAATAAATACTTTTTTTTAAAAATAAAAAAAAATTTTATAGTTTTTTTCTCTTTAATGATATGTTAATGAATCCGTTTAGAAAAATAACTGAGTTAAAAGAAAAATTATTTCCAATTGGTTTTGTATTTTTAATGCTAATATTTTGTAAATATATTTCAGCTTCACACTCAATTAAATGATTTCCTCATTCATTCCGTAAATTTGATACACGCAAACCGCGAATCACAAATAAATAATATTGCAGCTTTGCCAAAACTAAAATTGAAATCGTGATTTTATAATCACTTTGCAATGACGAGAAATAGACGGAGAATGGTAAATATTTTTATTTTATTGATTTACCGAAAAATTTTTATTGACTAATTCTTTTCCATTTAGATTTATCATTAGAATCATTTTTGTTAAGAAATAATAGAGGCAGCGAATAAACTATTAACAAATTACTACTAACATAAGACCTGTCAGCTTCAATGTTGTGAAATGATTAAAATATAATAAATTATTTAAGGTTGCGTGTGAATGAAAAAATTGATTGCATAATTTTAAATGTGAAATTATAAATAAAAAAATAAAAGTTAAATTTTTTTAAATCTTTCATTAGTTTTTTATAACTGTTACATTGATATTACTTTTAACTCTTTCAATTTTTATTGATTAAAAATTATATATTTATAATATTAGCATCTCACTAAACAAAAAAAACGGAATATTTTAGTTTTATTTAAAAAAATCTGTAGAATAACGTTTGATTTTAATTATGAAATTTTATTTATATTTTTCTTTCTAATATTAAGGCATATTTGTTCACAAAATGAACCCCATCAATTTAAATAAAATAAATTGATATGAAATCTTTTGATTTTATAAATTAAACAATATTGTAATTAATATAAACTTTGTTGTTTTGAGTAATTTTCATTTAAATGTGCAATCAAAAAAGTTACCATTTTATAGGGTTTGTTATCGTTGGTTTATCAAATCAATAAATACTATCTGACTCCGAGCGTGTTTTATTCAACAACAATAACGAATTCCGAACAATATAACTTTCTTCGAATTCTCAATATTCTATAATCTCTCTAATTCTGCTTCGCCAAATAAAATTTCTTGTCTTTTGCAATTAGTACTTTTCTTTTATAGTGCCATTTCCTAAAACTTGTAGATAATTATCTTGTTTTCCTCCATATTTCCCTGGATATCCTTAATTCTTTCATTATCTCTGCCACCTGTCATGATATATCATTTTATTTCGTTTTCTTGCCTTTTTAATTTTCCGATTTTTCTAGTGATTTATTTATTATCTCATGTAAATTCTTTGAAAAGGTATTTTAATTTCTAAACTGTTTCTGTTTTCCTCATTTTTATTTGCACTTATTAATATAAAACTACCTTGTTCGATTTCATTGATTTTTTGCTATATCATTTTCGTTTTCCAATTTCTTCACTTCATTCATTTTTTTCAGAATTTGAAAGCATAATATCATTTATTGTTGCCATTTTCCTCCGATCATTTTAATTCATTTTGGAACATTATTTAATTTTTTGTTATTCTTGAATCCTCAATACATATAATTTGCAATGAGTCCGAAATAATAACTTCAATAGTGCAGTATATTTGTATTATCAATATATAAAACTGTAATCATTACATTATTCTTAACAAATATTCACAGCCTTCGCAATTATGGGTTTTTCGTGTTTTAATCCAAGCCAAAATTAATAATATTGCCGTTTAATTACACCAAAGCGCGTTTGATTATCATAAATGAGACATTCATTTAGCAATGTCAAAAAAGCTTTGTTTTGGATTTTAGTTAATTTTAAGATTTTTTGTTAAAATAATGAATAAAGAAGTAAGTAATCTATTTATTTATTATAATATACATTAAATTTTTCATAGTTCATCTAAAATATCCAGTATTTAGCGAAGAATCTTTAATATGATTATTAATATGACTTTAATATGATTTTTGAAATTACTGTGATCTGGTTTTCGAAGTTCCTCGTTAACTGCTTGGGATATTGCAGTAAATCATTCATTGAATGTAAATCTGTCTGGTAAATCCATCAGCTGAAGAAACTTTAGTCCTTACCCATTTTTAATTTTGCTAAACACTTTCGATGGGGTTCAAAAATGGATTATATGGCAACTTTTCTATTTGAATAGTCAATGAAGATATATTATTGTAAATGGATTAGCTCATCTTTAAATATTAGGACGTCGATTTGTTGGCATATTGTTATAAATTCTATTGCCTATTCGTGATCTACCGAATCTCTTGTTCGTCCATGTATTGAAGAGCATTCATCTATGAATTTCTTGAAATGAAATAGTCGATTCTGATGAAGTTTCTGACATATTCTCGTATATTTTTTTATAATTTTTTATAATTATGGTATACTTCAGTAAATTATGATGTTTTTATTGATCTTATTTATAAAAAGTTTGTAATTTATTTGTTGTAAAAGTTTGTAATTTCTTGCGTATTCCACTTTTTAATTAATTTTATTACTTGAACTGTTTTATTTTACTTAGTAATTAACATGTTCCTTGTGTGGTGTTTTGTTTATTGCGACGCGTGTAAACAAATTCTAAATCTCTTGAGTCCTAGCACAACAAACAAACTTTTTCAGAACATTTTATGAAACTCGAATCATATTATCTAACTCAAAATTGGATACATGTTGACTAAAGGAAAAAGTATAGATGAAAATAGTCAAATTTCTATAAGATCCTGTAATATGGGTCTCAAAATAAATATTTTTTAATTAATTAAGAAATAATAAATAATATTTGTTTGAGACGCTTATTTTGTACTCTCATCAGAATTTTTTTCATAGATGATTAATAAATGTTGAATCTGATAATTCATTTTCAAATACCAGCTTAAACTTTAATTAAAACTGCATTAAAATATGAATTTATTTATGAATTTTATATAAATTTTGATACAAAAATTTAATCAAAGAATGAAACAATAAAAATACTAACCTGAGATAAGACAAAAGATATAATAGAGAGGGAAATAAATGAAAATCCACCAGAAATATCCACAATTTTATTCCATTTAGAAAAATAACATGTCACGGCAAATACAGATTGTAAAAATATATTTACCAATGTAAGAATGAATAGATTGTATTTATCAAAATTAAATATCAATATGGGATTGAAATTTAGCTTCAACTGATTCATTTTAGGATATTCCAAATTCGCAATTCGATATTCGGTAATTTCATTTTAAAAGAATTGTTTATCAAAATTACTCAGCAACAAAGTCTAAAAGAAATGGGAATTTAAAAAATTAAATGACTTGTTTGAAACTGTCCAACCAGCTTTCAATTACAAATGCATGTTTGTGTCATAACCATGAAAACCAGTAATTCAACACACTCCCTAGAATACACACAAATCACACATACAAACTACTCTGAATGGAATTTACAATGCATCTGCAGCATTGAATTCGAAATTATTGTCATTTCTTCAATCAAAAAGATGATGTGGATTTATTGTTAGAAATTACCAATTGTTTTTCCTAAACTAATTGCAGTTCGAGCATTCACGTGTGCGTCATCATATTATCCCAGCATCAACATACAATTGTAGAAATCAATTGTAGACACGTATATAGAGTAGAGAATTTGATACTAACTAGCATAGGATGTATATATTTCCATGTCATATATCATATATCATTGTTTTATTTAAAATTATTTTATTATAATTTTATATTTAGTTTGAATTTTATTTTCACATTATAAACTTAAAAACATGGATTCCTTATCCACCATTGAAAGTTTGAATTGTAGTAAAAATCACAGTAAGAAATAAAATAAATACTATTATAACAAATAGTAATAAGCTGTTTGATTATAGCATAAAACAAATAAATCAGCGTTTTGAGGACCCCTAAATTTCATGAAATATTAAAATTAATTAATGTCTTAATTGACAATAATAAATTGTTGAATTTATTAATATAAATTGAATATGAAATGGTAATTAACTCTCTAATTGAATCTTTCTTTTTCGTTTCTTGTTCATGTTGGGCAAAGACTAAGAAAAACCCTTGTTGTTTACCTAGTGGGATAAAACAACTCTAAACACGAGTAGAACATATAAACAAAGATAGAAATTAAAATTCGGAAGAACGACAAGAATTAAAACAAAATAGAAAACGTAAATAAAACAAGGAAAAAATAAGATTATGTTTAAACAAACAATGCAAAAAAATTAGACGTTAAAAGATTTAGAAAAAGTTGGATTTAAAAAATACTGTAAAATAATTTATCTAAGAAGAATTATCATTCAAAAGAAAATAAAATACACGATAATCAATAAAACAAATAATTTTACAGATGAATAATTTAGTTGATAAGAGATAAATAAAACAGAAGAAGATTTTAAGTATTTTAATTAACATAAAAGAAAAGAATAAATCGATTTATTTAAATTGTTAAATTTAATTAAATTTTGGCCACAAAGTCCTTTATGAAAATTCAGTAAAAAAAGTGTATGATGAATATTACCTATAGAAGTAATGAACGGGTTAACTAAGGTAGTTCTTGACGGTCAAATGATCCACTTACAGCAGTGAGTAACAAAACTCCGTTGGAGTACAGTGAGTAGATATACATCTACAGAAATTAAAACTTTATATAAGGAGCAAATCAACAGAACACAAAACTCAACTCACAAAACTCACTGAACAAAATCCAAAATTTTAATTACTACTAAGTAAGAAAGTAACAAAATGAAAAAAATGCTACTCAATAAACCCAACTAAAGGCTAATTCTAATACTGCAGAACATAAAACAGGTAGCAAATTCAAGGAAGAGAAATTTAGAAATGTTAAAAGTCCAATAAATAAATAAGTAAATAATAAATTCGGAAAGCGAGTAAAGGAACTATTGCAGAAACATTTTTCAGTTGATGAAAACAATTCGTAGATAGACAAAATAATAATATAAGTAGATCACAATAGACCTTGAAAGAGGGAACAAAAGGGAATATATCCAAAGAAGTGCACTTATTGGAATTGCGACCAAATCTAAAAATTGCAAAAATTAAGATTTATAAACTTTTCCTGTGTTGATGTTTGTTTTGGTTCTGTAATAAAAATTGTTATATTGTTACACGGTTTCATTTTGAATCTTTTCAGATTGACTTTGAATATTTTTATATTGATTTTGAATAAGTATTTTAGTATTATTTTTAATCCCAAATATGAGAAAAACGTCAAAATATCGCAAGCAGATCGTGAAAGGATTGTAAATTCATATGTAAATGGAGATACCATTGCCACCATTGCTGCAATTTTCGGCTTTAAAAAAAGCAACTGTGCATGAAATTATTAAAATGTATCAATCAACTGGCAAAATAGAATCTGAAAAAGGAGGAGGAATAGAAAACCAAAACTAACCTCACAAATAAAGGAAGAAATTAAATTAATGGTTGATGATGATTGCACTCTAACACTTAAAGTAATTTCACAACGAGTCTATGAAAAACATGAAATTAAATTGGGTCACTCAACTATTGCAAATGCACTCAAGGAATTAGGTACTCTTTAAAACGTGTTCATTTTCTTCCTATTAGAAGAAACACTGAAGATACCTTTATAACAAGAAAAGATTATGCCTCGCATTTTATTTGTTTACAATCAAATTTCGCTGAAGAAAACTTTATTTTTATAGATTAAGTTGGGTTCAATGTTGCTATGAGATCAACTAGGAGAAGATTTGCTATAGGCACTCCAGTTATCAAGGTAGTCCCATTTTTACGATTAAGAAACATTTCTGTTTGTAGTGGAATGAATAAGAGTGGAATTTTAATTTATAAAAGTCAGCCTGTTGCTTATAGCTCGTAATCATTTGAAGAATTCATAAGGGATCTTATATTTGTTGGGTTTTAGATTAATTTAAGTCGGTTCCCTCTGACTCCTCGTGTCCTTTAAATGAAAACAATAACGACCCAACGTATATTGAAATAACAAATTCACAATCCCTTATCACCACTTTACAATTAACAATCAAAATTCCGTTTGACCGATTCTCCGCTCGGTGTTGATGCTTTGATAAAGATAATATTCACCTTTTAGTTTCTTAGGTTCTCTTGACCAACGTTTTCCTCTTTTTCTGTTTGATTTGATCCTTTTCACGGTTTTTATTCTTATTCTATCTTTTCCTTTTCCTTAATCTCCTAGATCCGTTTTCGCCTTTTCCTAAGCTCAGTTTCTTCTTACCCTACCTGAGGCAAAATGCCGATTTTCTCTGATTTTCCCTTTCCTTATATACTCCTCGAAATCGGGATGACAAATGGTTATTGCCGAGCCAATCTTTCACTTGACATTTGCTTCCACGTATCTGCTTTGGCTGTCACCCATAATGGTCCAACGACCCAAGATAATTAATGGCCCTTCCGGCCTTTCTACACGCACTATCTTCTCCTTGCTCTTCTCCAATTAATCATTGTGTCAAGCTAATGGGCCCAAATCTTCCTTCTGTTTACTTTTCTTCTTGTTTACCCAGCTCGGGTTTCCTTCATCTCTCGGGTTCTCCAATGGCTCGGGTTTCCCATTAGCTCGGGTTTTCTATTAGCCAATTAATTAATTAATTAACGTTTTTTGTTTTCACACATTTGAATGCTTTTCGACCCTTCCTAACCATTTTCTGATAAATCCCTAAACATCATCTTGTTGACCATTAGCTACTCTATACCTGTCCCGTTTTCCCCATTCGATTTCGATGATTTTACCATTTATTGATTTTTCTCGGATTTCCAGATTCTTGCTTTTCGTAATTGCTTTTGGCATTTTCCATCACACCTTCCTTTACTATCGATTCTATGCATGATCCCGCTTTTATTTGTCTTTTTTCTTCACTTACTTTTTATTTAAATTATTAACCTAAATTTCATTTCAATTTATTTTAATTTGCGGACCTCAACATATTAATAAAAAGAAATTTTATTATACGGGGCCATGTGTTTTTATAATAGATAATGTGGAATTTCATAAATGCTCAAATATTAAGGCATCAGTCGAGAATTCTGGTTTTCTTTGAGGTTTTTGCCACCATACACACTTTTCTAAATCCAATTGAAAAAATGTTTTCAAAATGGAAAGAATTTGTTAAAAGAAGATGCCTAAAACTGAACAAGAGTTATTGGAATTGATTTATAATAGGTCCCTGATAATAAATAAATCTGATTGCAATGGATTTTTTAGGAATATGCTTTCATGGATTCCCCGATGCATAGCAGAAGAAGAGATCTTGAATTAAATTATAATTAGTAAATTATATTTAGTAATATTACATACTCATTAATACATGTAATGTTTCTAAAATATATTGTGTTAATTATTAATTTTTTTATAACCAATAATTTATTCAAAGTCAATATAAAAAGATTACAAGTCAATCTGAAAGGATTCAAAATGAATATGAAAACTTGTAAGGATACCTAAATAATAAAAAAAATTAATTTTTGAAATGCAAAATGATCGAGGGAAAATATAAAAAATAAAAAGTATGCATCTCCTCAATCTAGAAAACCAGGAGCGAGTGAAAGAAATAAAAAAACCATAAAGGAAATGGCAAGGAATTGAGAAAAATCATACAATCAAATAAAGAAATAAGACAAGGTATTAAGGAAGGATTTTATTGATTTAGAAAAATTATGTGTCGCTGAAAAGTCTAAAAATTATCAAGCCATTTGGATTAAGTAATTTCATTCAGAGAAAGTAATTTAATTTGGATTTTTCATATTTGATGTGATGAATAAATAATTTTTCAAATTTACAACAAATATTATTAAAAAAGAATTTTTTAAGATAAAAATGGAAATTTACCCTTCAAGCACGTATGACGTGAACAGCACACGCATAAAATATCCTACACATAAGGACTGACAAAACAATGCCCTCTTTTATTGTATGTTTATAAAACACCACCATTATTTCTGTTAGAAGCTATAACATTCAATTCTTCTGTCATCAAATAAATTACTAAGACTAAATAAATCCGAAATGATATTTCATTAAATCTGATTACATAAACAAATATTCTGGTACTAAATCAGCCCAGTTTTTTCTTCCTTTTTCATTCAATGACGCGTTAATGTACTCTCTGATTGTTTTGAACTGTCTTTATATAATACCATTCGTGTTGTGGTGATTTGGGCTTGAGAAGATTAATTCTATACCAGCTGCCTTTGCTAGTTCTTTAATACTTCTTGCTTCAAAGTTCTTCCCATAATCTACATGAAGTTCTTTCGGAGCTCCAAACTTTAATATCCATTTATTTAATAAAGTCTCACTAATTATTTTTTCGTCTTGCTTAATTATGGCCGTTAATGAGATGTATTTACTATAGTGGTCAATAATTCCGCAAATATATATATTTTTATTGAACGATTCTTTCAATGGCCCACATATGTCCATATATATCTTCTCGAATGGTTCAGTACTCTTTATTGTTTAAGTTTCCTCCTTTGTCTTGGTTGTTATCGTTTTCATTTTCTGACATCTTTCGCAGTTCTCAATTATTCTTTTTACTTCCGTTGCTAGATTTTTCAGGTCGAAATTATTCTGGATATATTTCGTTACTTTCTGTGTACCTGCATGGCACAGCAATATGTGTACTTCTTTTATCATCTCCTGTCTATTATCTGACGGTATCCATATTTTACCTTGCCTTGTCAGTGTTGACAGTGTTGTTTTCCATTATGAATTTACAATCTTTATTTTCTAATTTACTCTTTATTTCTTGGACCTCCATATTGTCATTTTGCGACTTTTTATATTTGGCTTCTGATGTTACTGGTAATATTCTGGTTTTCATTTAGGTGGATTTTGGATCTTCGTGTTCCATCATACACTGTACACTTATTCCGCATGTTTTCCTGGATAGCATATCCGCGTTTGTATGGCTTGTACTTTTCCTGTATTCCATTTTAATATCCAAACTGCTTAAATAGTTGATCCATGTCTGGAATTGAGCAGTCATTGGTTTCTTCGTTGTTACCATAAACGTAAGAGCTTCAAGATCCGTTGTCAGTGAAAATCTTTTACAATATGGTTCAAATGTTTACAAAAATAGTATATTGCCAGTAATTCTTTCCTCGTAATGCAGTATCCTTTTCATGGCTGCTCATTGCATGTGAACCATATGCAATGACATGTTCATGTCCCTTTTCATCTTTTTGCGAAAGAACCTCTCCAATAGTATCGAAGCTTTCGTCTGTGTCTTATTTTTTCCAACGACAATTATAAATATAAAACCTGCGAAGCCAATAAAACCTCCGTCATATATAGAACAAATAATCTGAAAAATTGCTAAGCTTAGCTGGATTTTTTCAAAATATATTGAATTTTTTTACTTATTTCATTTTTTTCGTGCCTTAATTTAAAAAGAGAAATTTTAGAAATTATTATTTTTAAATAAAAATGTTTAATTTTGAATACATTTAATTATGAAACTAGATATTTTAATGAAATGTTTTTTTTTCATGAGAAATTATTATTAATCCCATTTCATGTTTTAAGCTTTTTGATTTTATTCAGTCTCTTTCCTAATCCCTCTTTGTATTTCAGCAAGGGATTTTCATGTTTTGTATTTTATTCTTGCTAGGCCTAGAGATTTAGATAAATAATAATAATGAAATGATTTTACTACAATTTTTTTTTATAATTCACTAATATGGAAATATTTTCAATAAACAAAATGTTTTCTCAAACAAAAAATAATAGAGATATTCCATCAATTAAATAATGACTCTTAGACATAATCGGAGCTAGGTAAATTGGTAAGGAAAATGAAAAATATAATTTAAGGATGAGAATAAATTAAACTAATAAATCTTGGAAAATTTCACTTATTCACATGAATTATAGTTTGAAGGCAAGACAGAATATTTTCACGTTTATTTTGCAGTCAATAAATCCTGAAACATTGGATGAGATACAAGGTAGAATTGATGTCTGATTCGTCACACAAAGACGCATAGATCAGAGGTGTCCAACATGCCGCCAGATACCTCCTGTCCTTGATACCCGCAGCCGCCTGTAAAAAACACTTCAAATCATGTCAATATAATTATAATAATAAAAATATCAACGAATGCAGCCTCGGTAAATGCCCACCTACACGTAACTTTTTGTCTGCAATCTTTCTTGTATATGATGCTCCATCCCATCAGTACTTTAAAGTTTGACCAATCTCATTAGTTCAAACAAAGTGTCAAATTTGTCGTCCACAATAAATGTTTTGCATGACAAATAACAAACGATCATGCAAGACTGCACGACGGGAAAAGACAGCAAAAATCAGTATGTAAATATTTAAATGAAAAAGAAAACATCTACAAGAATATGTCCAACCTGAATGAATGGAAATCATAATCCAAAGTAGATATTCAATCTAAGTAGTGAATGGATGTGTAATGCGTAATTAAAATATTTTTCTTTTATTAATTTAATATTTATTAAAAATGGTTTAATAACGATTGAAATAAGTTTGTTTAAATATTGTTTCTTAAAAATTACTTGATATTCGCGATTAATAACTGAGTTTTCGTTTTTAATTTTGTATTCTTCCTTTCTTTACTATTACTTTTTAAACTGTGTTTTCCTTTTAACTCACGTTTCCCATCTCTCCTTTACCAATCATGGGCTTTAAGAATGGTCTTTTGATTCAAGTTGTATTTCCTTTATAGTTTATAATCTAATGGCTCTTAATAAAATTAACTTTTGTTTAGTTTTTTTCTTCCAGTACATTCCATTTGGTCATATACAGTTCTTGTATTATTTCTGACACCTGTCGATATATGTAATATTTTGAATACGCCATCTCCTGACCTCACAGATGATCCCTTTCGTACAGGCCATGGATATATGCGAATTTAATTTCGATTTTTCACTTTGTACTTTTTTATTAACAATGACCTTATTGTATTTCGTTGTTTAATTTTTTCAATTCTTTCTCATTTCCTTTTCTGTTTTTATATTTCTTCCAGTCACTCCTATTTTTCAAAATTCTGGATCAACACACATTTTAATATATATATTTTCCTCCAATCATTTTGTTCACTTTAACAATAATTGTTTAATTTTTATTATTGAAATATCCTCAAAAAAATCTAGTAGTTTTAATAAAGTTTAGATAAAACTTTATAAGCTGTATTTTTATTTAATTATGTTTTGTCGAGAACTATGATATTATTTTTTTCAAATCGATTTGCCATTAATTGTTAATCTCCATGTTTTACTTATTATTATATTTTCAAAAACCCTAAAATTTGATCCTCAAATAGCTTTTTTTAACCCTTACCAGGCCATTTTTACTCTTAAATAACTCGAAATCACAGTGATAGAACGAAGATGTTGATTTTAAAGAAATTATAGAGCTGGTGGGTTACATATAATCCGAATTTTCCCCTTTCGTGCTGTTTTCAGCTGCTTACCACTCGATACCCATTGAGCAATCAACGTTAGAACTTATCACGAAGTGAGAGTACCTTTGTACGCTATAATCGGCAAGCACTCGAGCGGGTTTGTGGACTACCATTAATTTCACCGAATTAATAATTTTAGGTAACCCTTATTTATTATTCTCCTTATAAAAAATCATAATAACAATTTTACGAAGCTTTTATTTTAAATTTATAACATTAGGAAATTCAATCAACATTCCGCGCCTTGGGCGACTCCTCTTTCGCAACTATGCCAATGGAGCCATGACTTCAATACGATGCGGGGGTCCTGCAATTCCTGCCACACCGCTCGTAATTGTTGCAGCTCCAGGCGCAATGTGTACAGGTGTTGTTAGTAATATGAAAAATTCCTATTTTTATTTAATAGTTTGATAAAAATCAATTAAAATTTTTAATAAATTTTTAGCAGAATATTTTGATTTATTTTTTGAATTTTGTTCATTTAAATAGGACAATAATTAGCAATAATAAAATTATTTACAAAATAAAAATTGAAAAATAAATCAAAAGATTGCCGATTTATTTATTGAAATATATCCCAACGGTAACTATGGAATAAAATTTATCAGTTTCTACTGGTAGACTTGATTACTAGAAATAAAAATCGTGATCCTGTGGACATTTAATGCGCCTTTTTCCTGTTGGTTTCATTACAGGACGTGATTGAGGCACAATAGGCAATCCCGGAAGTGTTGGACATGCAACCATATTTTTGAATTTCATCCAGTCCTCCTCATTGTAAAATAAGCGAGCATCTCGTGGAATTGCCGTACGCGAATGTTCATTTAGCCACTTGTTATGTATCACTGAATGGAAGAATGGCTTCATTGGCCATTTCTAAAAAGTTAATAGCATTAATAAATTTTCGAAACAATTACTTGATTCATTGGTTGATGAGAATGAGGATATCTAAATTCAAATTCTGGAGCTTTAGTTTTCAATGCATTTCGGTCTAGACCTTGCAATAATGGATCCCAAACTTCATCAGGAGCAGTATATCGAGAAAGTGGATATAAAAGATAAAATCCAGGACCTTTCCATTGGTGAGATACACCACCGCGACTATGGTAAAGTGATGTCTGTGTTGGATAATGTTGAGGTCCAGCTACATACTTCTCGGTAGCTGAATAAATTTATATTTATTATAAATAATAAATCAAACTTTAAATATAATAAACAATAATTTTAAAAAACTATATTTGTAAATAACCTTCATTTCGACATTGATAATCGCTTTCCATAACAACCGATAAATAAATAATATTTAAACACAAATTTGATAACTTATTATAATATAAGATTTAGATTAGAATAATATGAACTATAAAAGTTTAGATGATTATTAATTTACAAAATAAAATCAAGTTATCAAGTTATTTTTTTTTCAAAATATCATTAAATTTAAAAGGTTTTTATTAATTAAATACAAATTTATTATATATTCTTAAATACAAAACTTACATCATGGTTAAACCCACATTCGCATATTGACTTCAGACAGACTCTAAAGGAGGAAGAAAAATTTCAAAGAACGGTGTTCACTTGTCAGGGAAGAGAAAATCCATGCGTGTGATTCACAATTCACCGATATAAGAAAAAGAACTAACTAAATCCAAAATGTCGGACAATCGAGAATACACAAATATAATAAATGGCGTGTACGACGAACCTTATATGAGCATGAGAGACCCATAGAGTACAGGGTTTCATTCGTCAGGTAAACTAAATTAAATTTTTTCCATATCGTTAAAATTCATTTTATGTGAACCACCCCATTGGAATGGCTAAAGAATTCAAATTACCGCATATTATCAGAATAAATAATGTTCTGTATAAGACTCTTAGACAGAGGGTCTCGTCAACTATTCGACTGGTTCTCAAACTTCCCTGAAGAAACGAGATAGGGAGATATTGCAGAATGAATCCAAGCCGCTCAATCCATGTTTTAATCAATAGTTGGAATGAAATAGTCTGTGTCTTATATTAGAACCGAGAAGATTTATTCTTACAACGTAGTAGTGTGAAATTTTGGTGAATGCTGTCACTGATTAGGAATTCTACACACTGAGGTGGATTGATATATCTGTTCCATTTTCTAAAATTTTCCTTTGATTTTTTCAAATCTTCCAAAACTTTATATGTCGAATGTGAGTTGTTGTTGTGAAAATCTTTCTATTGAAAATATCTTAATAATTGTATTTTAATTATGATACAAAAATATCATATCATAAAGATTATATTAAAAATTTCAAATTAAAAATGACATTAAAATTATTTCCAACTTTGTTTTTAATTAATATCTATTATTTAAGAGTACAATAATAAAAATGCAAATAATAGGAAAATATAATGGATGTGCATGCAAACTCCCACTACAAAACTAATAAATTTTGAAATCGATTTCACCGAAATTATAAAACATAATTACAGCTGGGTAGTTTGACGGGTTGCAACTCAGTTAGATAATAATTTACAATTGATTGGACCACTATATAGTAACTCACTGAAATAATGAAGCGTAAATGACATTTATTAACTTATTGAAATGTGGGGTTAGGGGTTCATTTTTTGGTCCAAAGAAACTATGACTACAAATAAGAATAAATGATCACGTTTGGGGACAACACGTGGTTGTTTATTTATTTATTTTTTAGTGATTTAGTCGATTGGCAGGATAAGAAGGAGGAGATCCTCTCAATCGTAACCTGGAGGCGAGAGGAGTCATTTCGCAAGCGTGAATGACTCCATGGGTCATGTCGATATTGACGAACATAACGGAATTATTATGAAAATAATATTTTCATGCAAAATCTAAGCAGAGGAGAAAAATAATTATTTTATTGACTTCCTCAGATTAAATTATTTTATCCAGGAGCTTTCTACCCAAATGTGTGTGCACTCTGGCGATTTTCCTCCTCTGCCGACTGGATCTAGTCAACATGACAGTAATGTCCTATCTCAGAGGATCGATAAGCACATGGTTTATGGGTCGGTGTGTACTAGTAGAAAAGCTATTATAAATGCACTGTCGATAATTTTCGTCAGCGGATGTGCTTATTACCTTGCCGATAGTGTGTAGGTTTATTGGTCATCGCACACCATCTGGCCGAGATAATCTATCTCTAGTAGCGTGTCTATTGATTCTGATGACAAAATTCAACGAATACATTAGGTGTCGGAAATCTCCCTATTCTACGCAGAATTTTATCGATAAGTTCGGGTGGTTCGTTCACAATAATTCCGCTTTTTATTGGAGAGGTGATTATTTAAAGCTGGTAAAGATTGTTTGATGTTCGTCGGACAATCGCCATTATTTTTTAGGTAAAATGATTTCAGAGATCCCCTACAAAATTGCTTACCATTACTGAGCTTCCGGAATGTGTGACAACTACTGTGCTTCTTATACATCTCACAGAGCTACCCCTGCATAAAACTCCAGTATTTAGTCGTCATCCACACGGGCCAAAAGGAGTACACCGATAAACGGTGCAGTAAAACTACTCCGGAGTAGTACAACTGCCTCTCCTTGTGATACATATCATTTTACTTCCTTGTCAATTGAATTGGCTGTGGGCCGAAATATTTTGAACTAAGTATCATTGAAAGCTATTTCGCCCAATTAAATGTAAAATCTTTTTGTTAGAAACGAATTCTTTTTAATGACATTATTCAATTACAATACCATAATTAACAGAAAACAAAATCCTTACTTCCAAATAAATTTCTTACGCGGTCAAACTCGTTTACAAAAAGATTGTAGTTGAAACTCAAAAGTCGTTTAAATTGTGACAAAGAATGCGTCAGTTTGTTGCGCGAGTATGTGTGCGTGCGTTGATTCAGTAAAACAAATTTGAATTATTTTAATTCTATTTAATTTTGAATATTTTGATCAATTTAATGGTGATTTTTCGTAAATTATTATTAATTTTAATTCCTATGCTATTTTAGGTTAATTTTAATTCTTCAAATTTTATCTTTTATTTAATTTCTTCTAGCTACTTGTCGGCCACGACGGATTTCGCCATTTTTATAGAATATTCTAGTTTTCTATTAATTGCTATGGTAAATATTTTATCCCTATTTTATTTTCTAATGTTATTTTTCTAGAAATATTTTTAATTTCCATTCCTATCTCCCATTCCTTTCTCTTTTGTTGTGTATCTATGTTTTGTTATGAGTGGATTTCATGTATTACTTCTTGCTTTCGTTTCATATTAGTTTATTTTTATTTGTTTAATTGATTTTTGGACGTGTTTGATTTTGAATCAACTTAATGTTATGTCTGCGTGTTATGTTCCTACGTCTTTCAATCACAATTCAGTCACTTGGTCTCGAAATCAGTTGTAGCCCAACAATATCTTTATGTCAGACTATTTTTATAGTTACATAACTATGTTTGGTCCTTGGTGGACAGAAACAGGAAAACAGTTATTGGCAATGCATTCTTTATTTTAACGAATATAAATCACCTAGCCCACCTTGCGGCTACTTCTAATGCTAAATCAAAATTAATATTTGTCTGAACTAATGTTCATCTGCTTTCAGTGATAAACTTGCTAAAGAACATGTTAAGAACTTGTTAAGACTTAAAAAGAAAACTCGCTAAGACTTGTTCAAGGAGCAAGTATAGAAGTTAGAAGGTATTAGAATGGTTTAGTCCAGATACCATGAAAGGTCAACACCAGAAAATAGAAGGTCCACAAATCCAGGTTGCGCAGGACAAGCTAGAGATTTGAGTTTTGAAACTCCAGATTAAAAGACAAAGAGCACAGGACCATCAATCATTCACCGATCAGCACCTAACGGAGCAAGTCCTCAACGACGTCGTGCCTCAGACGGAAGGCGAAAGACCTAGACCCATTACTAATACACGCCCTATTCGGGGCAAGCGGCACAACAAACCAGGGTAAACCGACCGCACCAGGCAACGAGCAGGCAAGGACGCCCAAAGTGTGAAACACTCTATTCGAGTCCTAGCTAATGCAATTCTTGATGTCATGATCGACACTTAATTCATATTATCTGTGTATTAAAATAAAATGTGTGATTTTATAAAGTTCTTACTCATTCGAGAGTACTAAGGATTTCTTCAGTGTTATTTCTTAGGTGATATAACATTATATAACAGGTGAGAATTGGTGAAGCATAAAACAAAAGGATCTAATCGAAATCGGATATATACTTTCTATCGGTTATCCGTGAACCCACTGGAATGCTCGACGATCATATGTGTAGGAACACGCTTACTTCTCGTGAGAATTCGCAAATGCGACACATTACTAACGTTGAATACTCAATTGGTGTCAGATGGTAAAACAACCTTGTATTCTGGATTACACTGGAAACAGCATGAAGGGGTAAAATGTCGATTACTTGTAACCCACCAACTGTGATACTTAGACAAAACAAATTTGTCTATGGTCTTCTATTTGTCATTCAACATATTAATTCAATTCTATTTTATTAGGTATTTACAATTCCTAGCTTAATTAACCACAGGGTTATTTTTTTTGGTTTTGCTCCTAGTATTGATACGATTTCAAAAAAGCATGACATCCACGTTTTCAGGAATGAGAACTTGTCAGATGTTTATTTCATTTTGAATACTTTTTCCGAAAAATTTTTCAGGCTCTTCAAATAACAAAAAAATATTGTGAGCGTTAGTTTTATTTTTAATTAAATTGGTAAGATAAATAATCTTTTTCTTTGACTCTTGTGTTCTCACTATTTTTCTCGAAGCTTGTTTGAGCCTACGCTATTTTTTCATATGTGGTGAAAGATCTAAAAGAACACCATATCTTCCAGTAAAAATAAAGTCTCTCCACAGAGGTCCAGACTGATTTGAATCACTTGATAGTTAATCATCATCATCCTCACAAGTATCTATTTTCTTCTGCTACTCTCATGCTTCTAATCCATCAGCTATGTCCAATTTGTTGGGTTATTTGGATCAGTGATGAGTTATAAATTCAACAATTACGTCTCTGACTCCAAGCGTGTTTTTTTCAATTCACAAATTTACAAATTCGAACAAGATAACCTTTATTAATAATCATAATCGATTGTACTAGTTGCAATTACAGCCAATAAATTCTAATATAGATAATTATCTAGAGCTTATTGCGTTACTACGTGAAGAATAGTTCTTTTTGTACAATTCTCCGCGTTCCCATAGATCGTCCAGTTTGTCATGACAATTTTCCCGGAGGTAATTTTATTTATTTATAAATTATTTATTATTGAGAACTATTTATTCGCTATGTATTTTTTACTAAACGCTATGTATTTTATAAACAATTTCTATGTAGATAAATACACAGTATCAGTAGAGTAAAACACTTCTATGTTAATTAATTAATTCTAGATATTTAATACATTCGCTAAGTAATTAATTAAAAACTATGTAAAATAAATAAATGCCAAGTCAAGAAAACTAAGTTATAGGTAAAATAAAAAAACGATATGTCAATAAATAAAATCCATCAATAAATCTTAATTTTTTCTAAGATGTTCTTAGATCTTATTTTTTTTCGACAATTATTACAAACTTTCAATAAAGCGGTATGTTTTTCTACGTAAAGTCTTAGAATTCTAATCATTTTGTTTAAGTCTTTTTTTCATGTGATCTGAAATTAAAATATTATCCAAGTTTCTGAATATTTATAAGCCCAAATATTTATTTATTATAAACAAAATTAAAACAAATACTGAACTTATAATGGCTACTAATTTTGCAGAAGTTGAAGATTATCAGTCTGATCTTGAGTGTGATGTTGAAGTTACAAGTTTAAAGAAACCACGAGCCAAAAAAATGTCCAAAGTTTGGACTCATGAAAAAGTATTTAAAAGTGCTGAAGAAGCAAAAAAAGCAATTAAAGAAGAGAAGATATGGAGTTACTCTTATTCCAACAAAACTGAAGATAGTAGAAAAGTTTACTATCGATGCAATCAAGTTAAATTTAAAGGCAAGCAATGTGATTCTGTATTACATTTACTTTACGACTCAAGATCAGACGAAGTTATTCTTTTTGGGGCAGAAGCTGAGCATAAGCATGAAGAAAACATGTCTAAATCTGCAATATCTAACGAAGCTAAAGAACTAATTAAAGAGTTATTTAAGCCTAAAATAAATAATAATAAGAGAATGTTAGAAATCTTTCATGAACGAGGTATAAAGCCTGTTCCTACTACTATATAATTTAGAAATCTATTAAACAAGATTAGAAATGAAGTTTACGGGCCACCAGTATCAAGTTTAGGTGAGCTTGAAAATTGGCTTCAATCATCATCCTCTATACTAGAATTAGAAGATGAAGCCTTTGTAGTCAACTATAAAATAACTTATGCCGATGAATATGAGTGTAAAGAGAGTAATGAAGAAAGTGATGAAGATGAAGAAAACCACGGCTCTAAATTTAGATTTTTTATAAGTACAATAAGATTACTTAAGCTAGCCTCAGAATCAACAATTTTAAATGCTGATGCAACTTATAAACTGGTTTGGCAGGGATATCCAATTTTAATCATTGGTACAACCGATTTAGATAGGCATTTTCATTCGTTTGGCCTAGGTATATGTACCAATAAAAAAACTGCTGATTTTAATTTTATTTTTTCAAGTATCAATATTGGCTTGAAAAAAATAAATTCATCATTATTCAATCCTCGTTTATTGATTTCTGGTGCTTCTAACGCTGTAGGTAAAGCTTATTCACAAGTTTTTAATAAAAATGAAATTGTGATGTGTTGGGCACATATGGGTAGAAATTCTGTCAAAAAAATCGAGTCTTTAATAGCTAAAGAAGATCAAAACGAATTAATTGAAGATGTAGATCAACTTCAATTGTCACAAAGCCAAGTCATTTTTGAAAAAGCAAGTTCTCTATTTGTTAAAAAATGGAGACAAAAAAAGCGACTGAGTTTTTAGACTATATGAATATGATGTGGCTTACGACACACAATACTTGGTATGAAGGATACATGCCCTTCACGCCAAGTACTAACAATAATCTAGAGTCAAATAATCGAGTTCTTAAAGACGAAGAAACTATTTGAGAGCGCACGCCAGTATCTAGATTTAGCAAACAAGCTTTAGATATTGTTAAAAAGTTGTCACTAGCATATCCTCGAAGTCTGAAGGAGTTTATTACAAAAAAATCAATCGACACAGCATTATGGACACAGTCTTATCAATGGGCTAAAGAAAGCAAAGCAATTCTTTCGGTGCCCCAAGAACAATCGACAAACTACTATGTTTCAGCTAGTAACGCAACTATAACTCAAGAAGACATTGACAAAGTTGAAAAAATGCGCTGGACAACATTCGATCAATTTACGAAGCGAGCTTTTACTGTCTGGCGCATTAATTTACCAAACGATAAAGCCAATTGGGCCGACGGTCAGTGCAATTGTCCAGCATTTTTTAAAAAATTTATTTGCAAGCATGTTGTCAGCATTTCAATCAGACTTAAATATTGCAAAGTAACGGCAGTAGCTAAGAATACTTCTATTGGAAGTGAACTACAAAAGGAAGACCGACTAAAGCTAAAAAAGCCTTATTAAAACAATAATTTCAAATAGTCTTTGTGAAATAGTCTTTGTATTTTTATGGATTTTTTATTGTGTCACTTTTTGTTTATTCTTATGAATTTTTCATTGTTTTACTTAGTTTTTGTTTTTTACTTATAAAAATTAAAAATATTACCTATAATAAAATAATTAAATACCTAATGAATTCTATTTTTTTACTTATATAATTAATATAATACTTAGCATTTTATAAATATTTACTTAGAAAAAAATACATAAAGGCACTAATAAAATACATAGCGAATAAATAGGAGCCTTTATTATTTAGGTATTTTCAATAAATTTATCTCCCTTTACCTCTTCAAAATCTACAGTTTCATTTGGTTCATAATTTGGATCAATTACAGAATCATCATCATCATCAAAATCTGACACGTCTTTTTTCTAATGTCCTCTATTTCTTTATCAGATTTTACTAATATTTTTTTCATACTCATTTTATTATTTTATATACCCAATACCAATAACTTATTGTTGTTATTGTTATTTTTTGGAAATATGTATACAATGATTACTCATAAATTTCTTAGAGGTGAATTATCACTAGGATTGCCACCTCAGAACTGAGTCTCATCCGGAGACAATAACCCTGAGAGGTGGCAACTCTAATCTCTCCACTATAATTAATAGAATATAATTTCTATCAGCCTATTAAAATCAGCATCAATTTAATTACGTGTAAAGTAACTATCAATATAACTTACCATTTACCATCAATCAACACGGAACACGGATTATCAAATTAAACTTGACTATCATCAATGTAGCATTGACTGAACAGACACAAAAGAAATTCTCTATCCACGTGCTTTCGCCCATAGTGCTAATATGAACTGTGCAATCGAATGTGCGCGTCGATCTTCTCCTCAGTATCGATGTTTTGGCGCGAAAGAGTGTTAGTTGTAGCGGCTGCCGCGATATGAAGTTGATATAATTTTGTGGACATTCAATTTTACTTACATCGTCCGGAGAAATAATAGTTAAACCCGGAGCCCGGAGATAACTCATTGAAATGCGGAGTCTCCGGGCCAAACCCGGAAGACCTCTGATGATGAGTGCTTGACAATATTTAAAATATTAACGTGTTAATGGGCATTAATTTGGCTGAGATATTTTAACAAAGGCGCTGTATAAATGCAAGTGTTAGTGAAGGTGTATAGGAAACCTCTTGTGTGTGGTAATAAAGGTATAGGCGTAAAAGTATGAAAATGGAGTTCTGTGGTATGTCTGGATGAAATTGTATAGATGGAATTTTATTAGTTTAACGCATTGTAATTGATATGCAGATGAATAGAAGTGACTATACTTAAACTTAAAGGACAAGCGTTAGCATGATTTATATTTTATAAGAATAGCATGAGATCATAATAACGATTTGTTTCAATATCACTGACAGCATTTAATTTAAGCTATCATTAATTTTCATTATGTTATGTTAAAATAAGTAGCATTCAAATAATTTAACCATTTTGAATAAAAAATTTGAAAATTAAAATTACTTTTTGACTCATCCGCGGACCACCACTTTAAAAATTACTATTGTAAATAAAATTCGAGTGTGCTATAAACTCAACATAAGAAAACAAAATAAAAGACAAACATATTTAATTTAAAATTAACTTACAAATATCTCATATCCTCGTCAGCTAGTATAGCAAAAATAAAATTATTAACTTTTTTCTTTTTGTAAAATTTAATGAAAGTGCATTTTTGTTTACATCTTACATTATGAATGTTTTGCAAGGTGGTCGAATTTTGATTGGACGTTTCAAAACACTTTATGCAAATTTGAAAAATTTTAGAAAAAGTTATCTATTAAATAAAGAGATTCTATATTTCTAAAACTGTACATTTCATTTAGATCTGGTTTGATTCGAAAAGCTAAATTAAAGATAACAAACTTCACAGAATGCTTTCAAATTTGAATTCGTATCCATATAATTGTTGATAGCATTTTCGAGTTTCAATTTTATTTCATTCGGTAATTTTATTTCCTAGTAAAACAAAAAAGTAATTAAGTTGTTGAGTATACCTAAATGATAAATAACATAATAAATAAATAAATTACCCGGGTGAAGATCGTCAGGACAAACGGGACGATCTATGGGAACTCAGAATAAAACGGAAGTAAAAAGAAATGAAAAATGAGAAAGATAAATCAAATAAAAGAAAACAAACAAGAAATTAAAACAAAGGTCATTGTTAATTAAGAAGTGCGAATGAAAGTGGAATTTCAAATTCCAGAAAAACAAAAATATGGGGAAAGCCGTATATTGACAGTTTGTCAAAGATAGCGAAAGTCGGCACAACATGAAAAAAGAAAAACAGGGTACATCTTGATATCTATCAGAGATAAGGCTGAGGAAAATGGAAACAGAATCTGTCGTCAGTGCAACAAATGAAACAGACTATATAAAGCGCAACAGTTGACCGAGAAATCAGAAAAAAGGAGAACGAAATTAGAAACGAAAGTAGAACAAAATTAGATGTAAACACCGAGACAACGAGAGGAGAGAACGAGAGTGAAAAGGTGAATTAAATTTTTAGAGTTACAAAAGATTCTCGTCACTTCTCGTTTCACTCTGTTCTGACTGTTTAATTCTCCCTTTGATTCTCTTTTTTAAGATTGAATATAAAGTGTAAGTGGAGTAAATAAATTTGTGGTCAAAGGAAATAGAACAATCGATCAACGTGCCCTGTAATTGAGTAGTTGACGGCTAGTGATTATTGTTGTGGTTACAGAAAAAGCTATTCTTCATGTAGTGTCGAAATAAACTCTGTGTGATAAATTGGTTTATAGTTAATTGGTTGTAATTGAAATTTGTACAATTCCATGTGGATATTAATAAAGCTTATCGTGTTCGAGAGTGTTGAATTGTGAATTAATTAACACGCTTTGGAGTCAGAGTAAAAGTTTGAATTTACAAACATTGTCACCAACCCAATAACCCAACAAAGTAAAAAAGTATTTTTTGTCAAATATAGTCGAAGCTTTCAATTAGTAAAGTTTAGTTGTGCCACATGTTACTTGCAAAAAAATAAATATAGTTGTAACACATTTTCTTATTCAAAATAAATATCCAACGGGCTATGTATAACTCTTCATTGCATTATATCTATAAAGGGAGTTTATTGATTTATTAATTATTTAGAATACATGCAACATTCTAAAACAACAATTAAATATCATAAATAACCTCTGATCTGGAAACTACGACTTAAACATATTATCATCCGATATATTAGTTTAATTAATTGAGTAATTTATTTATCATTCTTCCTTACATTATTGAAAACGTTGGAAAATATATCATAATTGCTAAGGTTTGTTTAAATATTTCTAGAGTTTATAGAAAGAATTAAAATATAAAAGAATTTATAACTTCGGTTATCTAATTATATTTAATTGTTTATTATTCACAACAATACAAAAAAAATTTAATATACAACAATATTTACTTTTCGAAATTCTGAAGAGCATAAAATTATTAATCACAAGATAAATTATTTTAAAATTAAACTTGAAATATAAAATAAATATTTAAATTTTTTATTAAATATTTTGAGTTTCTTGTAAAAATTTAAATAAAAAATTAAGCATATTTAATTTATAAAATTGGGTATAACGAACAATTTCGTCATCTAAAATTCTCAATTAAATGGACATGACGAGTTAACTCGTCATGGACTTTTAATAACTAATCTACAGCAGCGAAACACTCTTACGAAGCTCGTACTAAATGTCCCTGCTACAAACAAGCCATTTTTTACTCGTCATAAGTAAATTTCCCAGTTATATTCGCATAAATAATTTAAATGTAAATTAATTTTTATATTAAATATAGATTTAGAGATTAAATATGATTTATTTACTTAGTATTTTTTTAATATTATTCTAAGATTCTTATTTTACTTTGCTAAGGAATTAATTAAATAATGTCATGTTTTGAATAAAATATTTGCAAGGTAAAATAAAAAATGTATTTGTGCAAAGTATTTATTTGTTTATTTCTATGGTGTAGTAAAATTATTAATTTCAAAAATTTTAATTAAAATTAAATTTTGCAAAATAAGTAAGAAATACTTCTAAATATTTATTAATTTATTAATTCATCATCATTCGATTAAAATAAAAAAATAATACAAAATACAAAATGAAAATAAAAATATTTTAAATAATGAATTTATGTGATATAATGTTATTAGTGCTTCCCTGCATTGGATTGTTTTAGTCGTTTCAGCTTTCACCCTATTAGCACATTTTTGGTTTCTGGTAACGGTTTACATGATTTTAATGTATGGTTTCACAGACATTTCTTGAAAGAACATTTCTCTGATTTCCATTCTTCTTTGTTTTTTAGCATATCAGCAATACATAAGGCAAAACATCTTTATTGAACCGATTAAAAGTATAAAGTTATCAATACCTTGTTGCAATATTTTTGTAACATTTCGGATGGAATGTAGCATTTTTCAAATGAATCGAATTCAAAATCTAAACAATCTATTCAATTTTACCATTTATATTCAGTAACCCAAGTTGACAGTGAAATAGTAGTTTCTTCAATAAATTCAGATCAATGTATATAAGATTTTGAACATTTTGATACGATTTCAAATGTTTTTTCTTTAAATTTTGGATTTGGTAGATGCTCTCGAAATCTGACATCCATTATTACTAGATTAAATGTTTCTAATGCATTGTTTTGACATTTATGTAATACTTCAAACCATTGATCATTAATGTATTCCAAAGATGCTTTGCGTCACTAAAAATGTCAGTGATTTGTGATAATTTCATTTGATCTTATGTCAGCAATCAAACTATCTCTATTATCCTTAGATACAACTAAAAAATTAATATTTTTACAACATTTTGACGCATATGAAATAGGCACTAGAAAACCTTTCCAAACCAGTTAGTATGTGGCATCTTATTGTATCCTTTCAGAAATTAGCGAAATTCTGTGTAATCTTTAAATTGAAACAAAAAACGGAATTATGATCGTACTTCTTTGAATTCTTCATCACAATGTCAAATTAACACTGATAGGAAACTCAAAACGATTCCTCTTCATCTATTGTTCCTTGAGCCATAACTCGAGCTCTTCGAGTGAAATCTTTTTTCAGCTATATTGTTTCCGTTTCAATTGTTATTTCGCAATTGCAGAATAAATGAAACCTTTCACGAAATTTTCTAATATTCTCTTAGGTTTTATTTTAAAATCGACAAACTTTCTTCATTTCAATTGAAGATTCTTCGGAAATAAATTATTTTGATAAAAACCAAAAAATAATCTGTTTATTGTAAAAATACTTAGAAGTTAATATTTTACTTAGAATTAATTTAATTACTTGATAAAAAATATTAAAAAACCTAGCAAAAATAAAAATAATAAGTAATTTATAATAACTCTTATTTTACTAACAGTTTAATTATAGATTATGTGAATGTATTTGTTTGATATTGTTTGTTGAATTTCTTATTTAAAATTACTACATTGAAAGATTTTCCTCAGGAATTTTGTTTGAAAAGTATTATCCAGCAGATTATTATTTTAACTAACAAAATTTAATTATAATTTGACTTTTAATTATCGATATAATAAATAAACATTGAAAAAAATGTCTGAAATTTCATCAATCTAATACCGTGCAATTCATAAGTCTCTGTCTTTAAACCTAAAATAAAACAACAAAACACAATATAATTTATACTCACATATTAATACTCATTGATATTAATTATTATTCACTGATTAACAATATGGAGGAAGCAGCTGGTGATGTTAAATTTTTGCTTTCGGATAGAGTGTTTTAGTTAGCCGTGTGCCAGAGTATTGCCGAACCTTGCTAAGAATTTCAACAACATTTCAGTCGTGCATCACCAGCTAGGACAACAGTGCGATACTGGAAACAGAATTTTGAATAAACTGGAAACTTATCCACTTATTATGAGGAAAACCGTCTGATGAAATCATGAAGTAGAAGGTGGTAGATTTTGTAAAAGAGAATGATGGCACAAATCAACGAGAAACTGCACGAATGTGTATGACTTCACAAACTTCTGTTCACAGATATCTCAAGGAAGAAAAAATAAAACCTTTCAAATATTATTTTAATCAAGCATTGGGAGAAGATGATCCGGATAGGAGAGTTGAATTCTGTTCTTGGTTAGTCAACGAAAACAGTGTTAATTTCCATAGAATGATTATTTTCTCAGATAAAGTTTCGTTTTATCTGAACGGTCTAGTACGAAAACACAATCTCCTTTATTACGCTAAAGAAAATGAACATCGTTTGTTATCAGTACCACTTAAATCACCTGGATTGATTGTTTGTATGGCTATTTCATACGATCTTGGTGTAACCTTCAGTATCAGTCGTGAAACAACGAACAAAAAGCGGTATGTCACTGTTTTAAATCAAAACAATGCAATCTCTGTTTGAAGCAAAATTATGAACATTTTGAACAGTTGGAATGAAATTGCTTTTTATTTACCTTTATTTGTTCTTACTGTTATCGTGTTTTCGTGTGCATTAAAGTAACTCAATTCATTTAGTTTGTTCTTACTGTTGTTTTATTTTAGTTTTAGAGACGGAGACTTATGAATCGCACGGTATAATCATTATATGAATATGAAATCAACGGTTTACTTGTTCAGTTGAATAATATTAGAATGAGAAAATACATTTTTTTAAATCTCAAGCATGTGTTGAGTACTATCAGAAAAATCCTGTATTTTTGGTTCACTTTTGATTTTTTTTCTTTTGAAATTTTATTTATAGACCAGAAATTTATTTTCCGGTGTAGTAAAGGTTTTCGGTATTGCATTTATCAAATGTTATGAATAGTCAAATTTCATACCATATTTTCAGCAAACCAATTGAAAAAGTATTAGTAGAAGTGCGAAAATTAATAAAAACTATGACAAATGTCAACAATTAATATTTGAAACAAATTTACCTGTATGTCTTGATGCTTCAACTGCATTATCAAATTGAAATCCCAATTTTTCTCAATTGCAATTTGTTTCAATTCTTGAAGATTATTTTGAATGAAGAATAACTCAAGATCTTTATCAAGCTCCATATTATTCTCCAGGAAATTGAAAAGTGAGTGAACATCCAGTTCCTCTTGGGACTCTAACTTGAGAGGATTTTTATAAAATGGATTGCTTTTCAAACTTTCCGTACTATTACTACTTGATGGTCGCAGTAAATTCTAAGATAAAATGATAATTATCATAATTTCAGAATTGTAGATATTCTTTTGCAACAATAATAACATCATTTTAAAATAAAATTTATACATTAAAGCTAATAGGTTTTTGATTTCTTTTTAAGTTCATCTGATGTATAAAATGATAGGTTCCCGGAATAACTTTAAAAATTTGGAAAACTTTATATGATAATAAAAAAATTATATGACACCATTTTCAATGCAAAAGAAAATCGTGATTTAAAGAAAGATTTAAAGATGAACGATTATAAATGAATGGAAGAAAAAGAAGTGAGGATAAATAAATATGAAAGGCTGAATAAAGAATCCAAACGGAACAATTTCACAGTAGCAACCGTGAAAACAAACGTTGCTAGAAAAACAAAACAATAATCAAATGCGAACCTGGCCACAGAAAACAAATGCAGAATCGGTTGGAGAAGCTGCCAAATATGTGAGATTCTAAAACAAGTCCTATGATGAGTGTGGATTCCAAAAAAACGATCAACCAGAAATCAGCTCTTTGAATTAGTCTTAGTGTGCTCCCAACATTTTTATTTTTTAGTACTTTTGTGTGCCTCAAATGCAATTTTGGACTTCATCCTGATACATGTTTTGTACAGAATAATCGCCAATAAAGAATTTTCTGCTCTTTGTCATACCAATACAGTAAACAAATTTAGTATATAATTTATTTTGTATGGTTACATATTTTGTAAACACTAATGCTCAGCGTATGAAATATCATACGCGGAAAAAAAACAGAAAAACCTGTGTTTTTTAAATAACCGCTGATTTATCTTTATAATACTCAAATGAATATAATAAAATCAGTTTCAGAAAAAAATTCAAACTTTTTGTATTACGGGCATCAATGGGTTAATATAATATATTCACTATGTATTCATTTTGTATTATAGATTCACTAGTTTTCTCAACAACAATACTTCTAGATTTAATTAAATTTTCTTTAATTATTTTTTTAAATATTTAATTTTTTAATTTATTTTTAGGTATTAATTTTTTAGGTATTAAATAAATTCTAATATTTCTTTTATGTATTTTATAAATTTCATTATTTTTTTCAGGTCTTCTTTTAAATAAATTCTTTTTTTTAGGTATTCTTTCTAAAATCCCTAAAAATAAACTTAACTGATTTGTTTAAAAATGCTAATGAACCGAATCCAGGTCTTTCAAAGAGTTTGTTCTTATTATCCATTTCTATCTTTTCTGATTTTTTTCCCAATTCAACAATAATATCTGGAAGACTAGATTTATTTTTTGAAGTTTCAAAGGTTTTATTTTTTATTGTAGATTTTTTTTCTTTTTGAGATTTCATCAATTCGATCTCTGGACAAGTGTTCTAAATAGAAAATTTAAAATTTTTGAATTTATTAATGATCAAAAAATTTACATTGGATAATAAAATATTTTCAGTTTCTGATTGTGCCAACGATTTCGGTTTAACAATTTCCAAATTTTTAAATATTTCAGTGACCTTTCCGAATGATTTCTTTTTCCTTGAAATAAAAAAAACAATTTTCTCACAAAGTATAAAATATGCATCATTATTGTTAAAACTGATCGGATGGAAAAGTTTTTCAAATGGCAAATTAGATTGTAAATATAGATCCTATCTACCATTGTAGTAATAATAATAACTGTAATCATTGTATTTATTATTATTATTATTATTATTATTATTATTATTATTATTATTATTATTATTATTATTATTATTATTATTATTATTATTATTATTATTATTATTATTATTATTATTATTATTATATTATTATTATTATTATTATTATTATTATTATTATTATTATTATTATTATTATTATTATTATTATTATTATTATTATTATTATTATTATTATTATTATTATTATTGTTGTTGTTGTTATTATTGGAAAAGTAAAATTATTAGATAAATTATAAAGTGAACGCATGTACAGTCATACCCCGGATAACGTTGCCCCGAATAAAGTTGTTTCGCTGTAACGTCGGTCCACCATTATAGTCATACCACACTGTAACGTTTTAAATCTATTTAATTGCGAATTTTTTTCTTAATTATAATTGCTTCGTATAACGTTGTTTCGGTTAACATCGCGTTTTTCTGGAACCATTTAACAACGTTAACCGGGGTATGACTGTATATTAAAGAACAAAAAATTATTAAAAATATCATTTTAACAATAATCAATTCATGACAATATGTATTCATCAGGTTTATATAATTCTGGATATTTATCATTTTATGAACAGTTGTTAGTGCCGAAAACATCTTATTGGTATTTTTAATTGTTATAATAATTCTTGAATTATGTAACATTTAATGAAAATAATTGTTTTTTGTTTGTATTTTTTATGGTGATGGAAAACATCAATTCTCCCAATATTATTTGTTATGATATTTTTAGTTTTTTCTTAGTTTTTCAAATGTTAATTATTAAAAATTCATAAATAGATTGATTAGTTTTTTACTTGAAATCTCTAGTAGCTATTAAAGAATTGTATTGACTAAAATTAGACACTTGACTTGATATGGTCTTGTCGTCATAGTCGTACGGAAACCTTTCAGAGAATTCAGTTTTTCGAAATTTTTCATACAATTTAACTCTTTTTATTGCCTGAAAATTTCAATAACAATCTCTTAAAGAAAATATTTTATAAACTTTTTTCTGACATTTATTTTGCATCCTTTCAACATCTTTGGGATTGTTATTTACTTCTCTTTGTGCGCAATTGTCCAAGAATGAAGATATTTCAAAATTTTGATTTACTAAGGCAATTTTTAAGGGACTATTGAAATTATTGTCGAGACTCCATATGCAAATTCCATAATTTATCAGATAACGCACGATTTCTATGTGATTTCCAATAACGGCATAATGCAAAACTGTTTTACCGTTGTTGTCTATTTTCTTTATGGAACATCTGAAAAATATATATTAAAATGTCCTTATTTTTGATGGCGAATCTAATTTGAAAATATCAAAAATATCGTAAAATAGACATAGGCCATTTACACTAGAAAGTACCTTGGACCATAGCGACTTCAACTCCAATTTAACTTAAATTTTGATTTGGTACTTTTTTCAATATAGAATTAGGCTATACATTTATAACACTTGATAAATCGAAATAACATAAATTTTTAACCAGTATATAGCGATATTTTGACAATTAACCCCTGATCCTTCACAGAAATTAGTGGTTTTTGATCCAAAAGCTGTATCAAAATGAATTCATGGTAGCATTGGAAACTGGGAATTTCTACCTGCAGGACCTTTAGTGTAATTTGAAAAGAAATAGATTAAAATTTCATATGATCTTTCATTTATTTTAGTAATAGCCTGTTTCATTTTCTTTTTCAAAATCCTAACCTCAATCTTTTGAGGGTAAGAATCGTGGAAATGCGCATAAGGCTGTTGTACAATATTCGTAAGTTCTTTTTTAACAGTAGAATGGTACTTTGTACGTAATAATACTATTTCTATATTATTTTATAGTATTTTCTACAATATTTTTTTAAGTGAAATTTTCTTGTGTAAAATTTTTTTTATTTGACTTAGGGTTGCTCGAATGAAATAATTTAAATTTGTTTTAATACACTTGCACACACAAAATCAATTATATATACCAACACACTTTTGTCGGAATTTAATGCTAATACTAAGAATCGATAATTAATCAAAGGAACTAATTTATTACATTATATAGTTTTAACTTTCTTCTCTCCTTTCCAATACCCATCATGAGCACCTACAAAGAGGGGCTAGGGAAAACGAACAATTAGTCAACAAAGACAAAAATGTCCATTCAAGAATTCCACCTGCATGCATTGTAATATCAAGGCAATATCTGAACATTTCATTTTATTAGATACGACTAATTAAACATTTGAGGAATAAACAATTTTTTTATCATCCCCGTTGACCGACACGCGGATATGAAATTAGGCGTTAAAAAATAATTTGATTTTAATGATCTCGATTGGAATCAGGAGAACACAAAATAAATGCATAATTCCTTTTTGTTGATTTTTTTATTTATTTTTGTTTTTGATGGTGAATTAAACATGTTGAATAGTCAAAATATGAGTGATGCAAATGACGAGCAAAACCTCAGGGGAATGGTGATTGATTATTATTTATTTATATCTGCTATTGTGATACATTTATGTTTGAAGAATAATAGCGAAAAGTCAGGTATTATCCAGGTGAAGGTTTGTATAGTATCAGATTTGTCTATGAGTGTTGTTTGCAGATACAGAATGAAATCAACACTAATGAATCTAGAATTATATACCGTAAACCAATTTTATTGCAGGACGACGGCCGAACACGGACGTCTGAAAAAATGCCATGTGGAGTGATAACACAGTATTTATTCCTGGTTCCTGAAAATGGCGAAGTGCAGAAAATGCCTCCAGCTACAATGTGGAACTCCTAAACATCATGGTCAAGCGCGCGGCAAGACTGATTTTTGGCGCACTTAACAGTATCCCGAGCAATGTACTGTGTAACGGTGGCGATGGCTCAATTGAACTGGTGATTGAGGAAATAAGTGGCGGACAAATCCCAAGTGCCGATGGTGAATCCAGAGTGGAGAAAAAAAATACAACAGATCGCTGACAACGAAGCGCTGTTACCAAAGAGCAATGGGATGATCCGCATTGGCTGAAACTGGATTCAGAAGTCAATTTATTTTATGGATATACATAAGTTTTTCTATTTTGTAATTTTCAGGCTTTATTTACATTTTGTTTCTGTGTGTGAATGATTGGATACATTAATTAAAAATAAATAAATAATTTATTAGATATGTTGGAAACCCGAGACATATAACAAATCTGAATCATGCTAGAAACCCGAGAGATAAACAAGAGGATAATGAAATTAGGCCTCCTTTCAAAATCAATAGAAATGATTAATTTTGAATTAGTGAATCGAGATCTTTGAGGAAAGGCAGGAGGTTTCCTGCTTAATTATTTTTTTATCAACAAATTCTGGTTGATTGCTAATTCAATTTTTGATTACGCAAGAGTAACATCAATATAAAAAGAAACAACATTGGTATATAAACGCCAGTTGGTAGAAGAGAGGAATCAGCATCGCCTTGAAGTAAGAGTGAGGAGCTAAACTCTGTCAACACAAAAATTGTAAAAAAGGGGAAAATATTATTCAAATCTGATAAAAGTCGATTTCTTTTTGTGCCATCTTTTCCACTAGATTTTTATAGAAGAGTGTAGATCAAAAAAGAGTGTAATTGACAATTGTGTATCGAAACTTGTTAATGTTTAATAAATAACTCTGTGTTGGGTCTTATTTTATTAATTGAGAGAGAGAAAAAGCACTAGGAGTCAAAGTCAAACCAAACACCACTAACAATTCTTTGGTACTTACCCTCTACTAAGAACGAGTTTGAGGATTTCCAAGTTACCAAGATGTGCTGCCCAATGTAGACTGTTCATTCCATTTTCGTCGACAGCCTCACATTCAGAACTACTCGCCATACTCAGAAGTTCCGTATTTGATTGTTTCACGGCATTTATACAATACGTGGATATTTTTGGTTTGAAGGCTGTAAATAAACCATTTTCAATTGAATTAGTTAAAGATTATCATCTTTTTTTGAATAATTATCTCGTTTGGTGAGAAAATAATTTGAAAAATGTGGCATGGTAAAAGTAAAGATTTCCATTATTATTTAGAAACTATTAAATAATTTTATTTAGTAATTTTATTCATCTTTATTCGGCAGATATGTTCTTTCTCAAATCCTTTGAATAAAAAATCGCCTTTTATCATAAAAATTAGAAAAAATTTATTTTTTTTATTTATTATATCCGGTTCGCTTTAGTGTAATAATTAATTTTTTTTTCAAATTATATTACACAAAATTTATTTAAATTCATAAATAATATTTATATCTGCAAATGTTTTTTTAATTAAAATCTATTTAATTTAATTATAATAAAAAATGCTTTTCATTATAAGTAGTGTATTATGAATTCTTGGAGTAAAGAATTATGAAGCGTCTTACAAAAAAATGTTCAGATTTTTTATTTACAAAAATGTAAAAATAAAAATTGTATTTACTAAAATAAAAAACTTATTCATTTCAAAAGACAAAAATAAATAAAATAAAAAAATTGAAAGTTTTGATTTATTTTAACGATTTTTATACATATTAATTGAAACAATAATGATTTATTTATTATATTCACCAGACGTCCCATATTCATTGGCGCCCTTTGCTAAGCACAGTCAGCACAATGGATAAGACGGCCCTGGTTATAATCCATTAAAACAAATTACAAATATTTCTAGTTTAAGTTTACAATTTCAAAATAAAAATTCTATTTTGTTTAAATTAAAAAGTTATTTAAATTACAAAAACAATTTTCATTTAATTTAAGATTAAAGTTGCTATAAAGGCTTACTTTCAATATTCATAATAAATAAATTTTTCCCCAGATAAAATATCTTCTTATACAATTTTGCTATTCTCTGTTTTAGAATAGATATTAAATATTAATTATAGCTTTTTAGAAATTCGATACAGATTTGCTTTCCTATAGATTCTTATTTTTCAAGACTGATTTATTGGAGATTTTATTTGCAAAATATTGTTTTGTAAGTGTTGAGCTATTTTTGGCCATTTGCAATTGAAACATCAAAAATCTTTAAAAATATTTACATTTACCTTTTTCAAATTTTATTTTTAACCTTCCTCTACCTAAAAGTTATTGAACTCAACAGTGGCTTACAGGTCGAAAATGAAATAATTTCGCAGGTGACGAATAAATTATTTGCTTTTGAAGAAAAATTTAAAATTTTAAAATTATGTTGGGTTTCTTTTTCTAAAGTTTGTTCTCTCTTTGACTCCTCATGTTCTTATTCAACCAAATAAATCGAAACTCTATTACGAAGAAATAGAGAACCAAGTATTGTATAACTTTCCAACTGTTAAAAAGCAAAATAATATGGTATATATGTTTCTGAAGAAAACTATACGATATTTTAAAATTATTTAGCTGCCTTAGCTAGGGAAATTAAGAGCAGATTTCAGGACTTACGTTGTATCAAGCATTGCTTGTTCCTTATAGAAAATCTCTGGCACCTAGAAACAGCAATTATAAGACAATTAGCCGCACTGGGATATGAATTTATCGAATTTAAAAATGATATTAATTTGAAAGCTATTTTGAAGAAAATGGAAAGGGAAAGGAGTAGATCGATTTTTTTTCTTTGTAAATCATCATATTCCATAATAAAATAGGCAAAAAGTATATTGATTAATGTATCATGCAGCAATTATAAACCTGATTTGTCTAAAATTGGTAAAAATTTATCTCAATATCAAAAATCTCACTAATTTTGGAATAAACGCTTGGACATTTGACTTACTTTTTTCACTATTATAATTTTTGACGAACAGTAATAAGCGGTATGTGCTATTATTATTCTATTTTAGTTTATAATTTTTAAAATCTCAAAAATGTTTTCTAAAAAAGGATTGGTTTCATAATTTCTTTCGTCATATCAGTATAGCGTTGCGGCCTGCGTAAGAAGAGAAGGTTGAGTATTGTTGGTTTATATCAAAGTGAGAATTAAATAAGAATCGCTTCTAGCAGAATTGTTTAAATATTATAAAAATTTTATTAATATTAATCAAATTATTCAAGACAATCTTTTTGAACTTTTAAACCTTTGTAGAAAATTTGAATTCGTTCAATTATGAAAATGAATGCGATATTATTTTGACTATCAAAAAGAATTAAAGACATATTGCTACCATTTTGATTAGTAAATTCTGCTTCCATGCCTATTAACAGGTTTTTAAATTTAAAATCTTCATAGATATCGTACTGTTTATTGTCATATTTGGTTATCTTAAATAGTAACATCTTATAGACAAAATTATTAATTTGGATTAATGGTTTGACAGATTCTTTTGACAGAAGAACTGAATACAACCTTATCTGTGACGAATGTAATGAAAAGGCATCACTCAGATTCCTTGTGGATCCTAGGGAAATATGGAATAGTTCATTTGTAAACAAACATTGATCCAAATATTATCTGCTTTCTCTATCAAGACCAATAAAGTATCTTTCAATATGAGAAAGTTCTACTTCCGAATATGCAATCAGAATCTAAAGAGTATCTTCAACAAGAATGCTATTTAAGTACATAAATATGTTGGGGTTGTCAGTGAAATGTAAAATTCACAATTATTGATCTTACTCAAACCGTACTATCAGGTAGCAATAGAAAAAGATTATAGGAAATACACTTTTATTGATTAATACAACGACACCAATTATTCAGTACAAAAACCAATCGTTATCGAGTGTGTATTGTAACATTTCGTGAGAAGTAACACTTTTGAAAACAAGTTCAAATACACGACCATTTAACTACCGCAGCTGAACTAATAATTAGTAAATCTTTCTGGTTGTCTTGTCAGATGTTTTTGGTTATATTTTTAATTTGATCCTTAGTACTAGTATAAATTTAGTAGACAATCCTCCTTTCCTTTCCTTCTTTATTGTTTGATTTTATTTAATTCCAATTTATTACTTCTTCGATTCTAACTCTTCACTTCTCGTTTCAAATTCTTAGTCTTTTTTTTGTACTTTATATAGGTTTTTATTGTGAAGATTTTTTAAGATTTCGTTAAGATTTTTGTAATTGATAAAATTAGGTTTTAAAAATAAATATAACCTTTTTATATCTGTTATGTTAGTCAAAATTGACTAGAAAAATAATTTCTCTAGAAATAAAAATCCAAATTTTGATGACATTCAGACAAAAAGAAGATAAAAAACTCCCTTGTTAATATTTTCTAATAATATTTTATCTATGTTTCAACAAATTTACAAAAGTAATAATTATATATTTATATCATTGATATTTCTAAAAAAACCCTAGCTCCTCTTTGACATACATAGTCTCGCTTTACGCGGTTTCCTTTAAAAGTTATCTACCAGAAGCTATCCTCCTTGTTAAGCGAGAAATGGGTATTTATTCATCAATAAATCTGTTTTGAAAATTCTTCGATTTCGTTTATATTTTTTATTGTTTTAATTTTACGAAATTTATTAAAATTGTTTTTAAATATTAAACTTGATTTTTAAACAAAATTTGATTATTTATTACATAATCATACAAAGTTTAGATTTTGTCGGATTGTTGTATTGATCCTTTCTTTTAATAGCCCTTTGAACAGCATTAGCCACTGATAGGACAACCTTTCCACTTGTCTGATAATCACCGACTTGGATTGTACTTGCCATATTTGCTGATATTGTCATTATATCTCTCTATAAATATTAAGTATTAAATATTAAAAGTTTTTAATGATTCGTAAGCAACCAAATTTTGCAATAAGTTAAACTGTTCTCTTTAACATATAATCTGTCCTGCAAATATATGTGATTATTAGAAAAAATAGTCATTATATTAACTTTTTATTAGTACGAGATTATAAAAATCAAAAATATAAATGATTTAATTTTTTTCTTGAAATAACATTTTTCAAAAGGGTTCTAATTTTCAAAAAAAAGACGGAATTTTGCAAATTTCTCCTAATCCCGGTATTGGATTTTACCGTGATCGGATTATTGCCCACACGAAAAATGCCCACACGAAAATTGCCCACAGAATAATGCCCACATAGACAAATGCCCACATAGAAAAATGCCCACACGAAAAATTATTTTAAATATAAAAATTAAATTAAAAATAAATAGAGAAATACAAATACTTAATACAAATATACATTTATTAACATAGAAAAATGCCCCCACGAAAAATTAATTTAAATATAAAAATTAAATTAAAAATAAATAGAGAAATACAAATACTTTATACAAATATACATTTTAAATTTATTGTAAATTAGCCAACTTTCTTAAGTATACAATTTTATCTTCTGTTGTACTATATTGTTGCACAATAGTAGATACCGAATCAGCTAATTTTTGGTATTTCCTATTTTTAATTTCAGGACGACCCGTTTCTGCGTTAGCTAGTGTCAATCTATGGCAAGCTATATCTCGCTGCAATCCATCAAATAGAAACCAAATGCTAGGATGACTACAGTGGAATAAAGAATTCAATGCATTATGAAATCCCTCACAGCAATTCGTTGTTTTCGGTGATTTCTCCAAAGCTGAATCATAATGATTCCACAATTCAATAGAGAACAGCGGATTTCTACCAGCTGCACCCTCAATATATGTGCCAAAAAAATATGTCAGCATTTCACTATAATTCTCTTCTTCCGGATAAGTTGCTGCAAGCTTAGTAAATACTGATCTAACATCAGATGGAGGCACAGTAGTGGGGATATATCCCTCACGACCACAGGCCTCCCACTGTTTTCATGTTTTATGGCTATTTTACCCCCAAAAACGTACAAAAAAACACTAAAAACCCTTAAAAACGCACATTTTTTATTTTGCTCTATTTCGCAAAATTTAAAAAATATGGATTTAAGTCTACAAAACGGAGAAAAATGCCGATAAAGCTATGAAAAACGTATATCGGCCTGCGGTCGTGAGGGATATATCCCCACTACTCGGAGGAACTATAGGTCTTGGTGAATCCAGGTCTTGGTGAATACAGGTCTTGGTGAATCCAGGTCTTGGTGAATCCAGGTCTTGGTGAATACAGGTCTTGGTGAATCCAGGTCTTGGTGAATCCAGGTCTTGGTGAATACAGGTCTTGGTGAATAAAAAAAATAAAAAATAAAAAAATAAAAAATAAAAATATAAAAAATAAAAAATTAAAAAAAATAAAAATATAAAAATAGAAAACATAGGATCCAGTAAAAAAATTTATTCTAAAAATGAACTGTAATATTTGCAATAAAGTTTTTAAAAATAAAACAGGATTAATTTCCCACTGTAAGTCGAAGGCTCACTTACTAAAAGAAAATAATCTTAATGACACAAATTCAAAACTCTGTCCTAAATGTAAAGGAAGATATCTACATTCAGGATATAATAAACATTTTGAAAATTGTATCGGGAGACTTAGAGAAGTATTTACATGCCCTCATTGTAACTTTTCAACAAAAATAAATTTCTACTATTTAAAACATTTAAAAGAACATATAAAAGAAAATCCCGAGGATGAGGAATGTTATTCAGAAGGAGAACCTGATCATGTTGAAAGAGAAAAATACAACTGGGATAATTTTAATCATATAGATGAATTTAAATTAAAAATTAATGGACCTGCAACCCCTGGAGAATATATAAAGAGAAATAAAAAAAATATAAAAGATTCTTTCTGTGAGGCTTTAAAAAATTATAAACCGACAAGGTATAATGTTATAAAATATAAAATCACAATAAAAGCAAAATACTGGAGAGCCCAAGGACAAGAAGACACAATTCCTTTAGATGTTGAAATCCCAATGCCTTTTAAATATTTATTTTCAACTAGAGGATTTAATAAAAGCATCAAAGAAATAATTCAAGCAGTCGAAGCAAAACAAGAAGAGGTTGAAAATGAATTAGGAGATTCAAACTTAGTATTTCATAGCTTCCAATCTTTAGTAATTGATTACTGGAGGGGATTACCACCTAATCCTAAATCCTATATTCCTACACCCTTTAAATCTAGAAATGTTATAAACGTACAGAATAAGGATAACAAATGTTTCATGTGGTCAATACTTGCACATTTACATCCTCAAGCTGAAAACCCTCAAAGAGTTTCAAAATACAAAGAATATGAAAATGAATTAATATTCCCCAAGGGATTCACGCATCCAATGAAACTAGAAGACATTCCAGAATTTGAAAGACTAAATAATCTTAAACTTAATATTTATGAACATGTTAAAGGATGGGGACATGGATACAGAGATATTATTCCAATTTATATTTCTGACTATGAGATACAGGGCCTAGGAGACAGGGAGATATATCTTTTAATCTTGGAACATGAAAATAATCAACATTATATTTTAATAAAAAACTTTCAAGCCTTTACATCTCCAGAGAATCCAACTTGTGGAGGCGGAACATGTAAAAGATGTCTTCATTATTCAACAACTAAAAACTCCATGATTAAGCATGCAAGATTTTGTGAAAAGGATTCACCAGCTTTAATTAGAATGCCTACAGATCCCAGGATGCATTTTAAAAACTTTTCAAATTTACTACAAACAGTAGGAGTTGTCTACGGAGACTTTGAATCTATAAATCATAAACAAGATCTAGTTATGCAATATTTAAAAATAATAGAAAAATATAAACTCATGGATGCATGGAAAGCCTCTAAACAGAAGGAGAAGCCAACAAGGTTAAAGGCCTTTCTAAGAAAAAATAATAAACCTAATAGTGTTAAAAAAACTAAACAATTACCATCTGCCTATAAATTATTATTTAAAAGTAATTATCCTGAACTCATAGAATCTAGAGAATATGCATTTCAAGGAACCTCAGAAGATGTCTTGGATCATTTTACTACAAGTATAAATGATCTAGAACATGAAATATTTAAAGCATTAAAAACAAAGTACCCTCAAAATATTTCAGAGCAACAATTAGAAGAATATAAAAATACTTTCAACTGCTGGATGTGCAAACAAGGGTTTGGGGAATCCAATTCTGGAAGTCATTCTGATGGAGAATCCAATCCTGGAACTAACGATAAGGTTATAGATCACGATCATTTAAAAAAGGAAAATAATTATCGAGGAGCAGCCCATAAAAACTGCAATCTTAATTGTCATACTCCTAAATTTGTACCAGTTATATTTCATAATCTTTTTGGTTATGACCTACATCTATTTATAAAGCATCTAGCAGCAAATGCCAAAAACTCTTTCAAGGTTATAGGACTTACAAAGGAAAAATATAAATCAGTTGAATATGGGAAATTAAAATTTATAGATTCCTTAAACTTCCTACAAATGTCTTTAGATGGCATAGCAAAAACATTAAGGCCAGAAGACTTTAAAATCACTCGGGACTTTTTGGAAAAAAATAATATACCCCCGGAAGAATACTCGACATGCCTAGCAAAAGGAATCTATCCCTATGACTACGTTGATTCATTTGAAAAATTAAAGGAAACAAGTCTGCCAGAGAAAGAGGCCTTTTATTCACTACTTTCAAAATCTGGGATTACAGATCAGGAATATTCCCGAGCAAATAAAATGTTTCAGCTGTTTGACTGTAAAACCTTGGGAGATTATACAAGCACCTACCTGTCCCTAGATGTTTACATCCTAGCAGATTGCTTTGAAGAATTTACAAAGTCTTTTGTTCTTAAACCTTATAATTATATAACAGCTCCTTCCTTAGCTTGGGATACCATGTTATATACCATTTGGACTTCAGATCTTCCAGAATCTGATAAAATTATAGATCTTTTAACCGAGCAAGACATGTTTAATCAAATTAAAACAAACATTAGAGGAGGAGTATCCTCAGTAATGGGGAATAGGGAAATAAAAGCTAGAAATGCAATAACTAATAGTAGAATGCTTTCAAAGACCTCTGAGCCTTATAAAAACTTAACAATGAGGAACTAGAAGAAGTATTAGAAGGAATGAAGAATCCTTTGTTTATACTTTATATAGATGCAACTGCTTTATATTCAGGAATTATGACTCAGTATTTACCAATGAGTGACTTTCGTGAAATATACTCCTCAGGCCTTGTGCACTCCGTAGAAGAAGAAGAATCCTTAAAGACTCTTATAAAAGAAATACGTGCAACCCCTAAAGATTCTCCAATAGGATACTTTATAGAATGTGACCTCGAATATCCTGAGGATATAAAATCAGGAACAAGACACTTCCCTTTAGCCCCTATAAGAAGAAAGATTAATATCCAAGAACTTTCATCCTGGCAAATCTCACAGGATAAACCGCCAACAACAAAGCTTCTTTGTGATCAAACAGATCGAGAATATTATCTCTGTCACTATAGACTCCTGCAGTTTTATCTTTCACAAGGAATGAAATTAAAAAAAGTTCATAGTGTTATAAGATTTAAACAGAGAGCATTCATGAAGACCTTTATCGAGGAGAACATTCGTTGTAGAAACATTGCAAAAAGACAAGGTAACCTTTTAAAAGACAATGGTTATAAACTTTTAAACAATTCAGTCTTTGGCAAGACCATGGAGAATATAGACAAGTATACTAATATAGAACTCTTGACAAATAGTGAAAAGGATATAGCCCGTTATAATCGCATGCTAGGAAAGCCTACATTTAAAAACGCACAGGTATTTTCTGAAAGTCTTACTGCAGTAGAACTACAAAATTTTGAGAAAACATATAATAAACCAATATTTATAGGCTTTGCAATTTTAGAACTTTCAAAATTGCAAATGTATGAAACATATTATAATGTCTTGCATCCTATATACGGAGCAAATATAGCAATGCATGCAATGGATACGGATTCAATGTTTTTAACCATAAGAACTGAGGACCTTGAAAGAGACATAGCTGAAAATCCTATACTTTCAAATTTAATAAATTCATCCGGAGAGTTATTTTCATTTAAAGATGAAAAACCAAATACTCCAATAGAAAATGGAATATTTATTCGTGCTAAACAATATTCATACGAAACATTTACAAATCCTAAATTTGAAGAGCATACATTTATATTTAAAACCCCAGAAACAGAAGAAAGCATTACACATAGATATCCTGTATTCCCGGGAGGATCAGAAGAAGAGAAACATGTAAAGGATAACAGATGTAAAGGAATACAGAGATGCGTAGCCAGGAAACTTTCTCATCAAGATTATAAAGATTGTATAAAAGAAGGTCATAAAGATAAAATTGATGAAGTACATCAACTTAAAAGTGAAAAGCATGATATTTACTTGATAGAATCCCAAAAAGTATCATTATCAAATTATGATGACAAAAGATTTATCTTGTCTGACATGAAAACAACTCTCCCAATTGGAAATGATTTAATCCCTATAATAAAAAGTCTTGATAAAATAAATAAAGTTTAAATCTTACTGATCTTGATATTTATAGAGTTGAGATCATTTATCCCCCAAGGATTGGCAGACCTTTATATTCTCAAGTTTTTAATCCTATATGTTTAGAACTTAAATATTTTAATACTGATCCTGAATATATAAAAGGTCTAAGTGATAAAGAATTTAAAGATCATAAAGAGGTTCTAAAAACTAATTTCGAAAAGTTAACATCAGATTCTATCAAATGATTTTTTTCTTTTAAAAATGTCAACAATTAATTTAAGAGTGACAACATCAACCTTTTGAAGGGCAATAAATTTTTTTATGTATGATTCTTTAGCCACTTCTCTCGTTTAATTTTTTTAGAATATTCATTAGTTATAACATTAGCACTTTTTAATCTATTAATATTATTTTTAATATCTTGTATTATTTGATTTGATTTCATTATTTCATCATCAGTTAAGATTCCATCTTCCAAAGCTTTTAATTGAAATAAAAATAATTTAGAGATTCCTAATTCTATTGATAAACAAACTTCACGATATAAACTTTTCTTTTTAGAAGTATAAGATAATGAAACTATTTCAGTCAAGAAACCATCAGCTACAGAAATACTTCCAAGTATTACAGGTGCTATTGTTAAAACTGGTAAAGTTATAGGTAAAATAACTGTTAATATTGCAGATGTAAATCCTAAAGAATAACCTATAATTTTTAAAACTGTATTCCCTTTATTCCATCTATTTTTAACCTTTTTATAATGCTTTAATAAATCTTGTAAATGTAAGGTTTCTGATTTAAATTCTTTTACTCTCATAATTTCAAGTTCTGTGGGAGCCGAGGCCTTGGAACCTTTGTGACCTTCGGAATAATATCCTAATGATCTCAATTCTGGATAAATTTTTTCTTCTCTTACTTCTTCCATCTTTTGGACTTTGTCCATTTTAATAATTAAAAAAATAAGACTTTATTCTTCTGAGCACCATCTGGTACCAATACTCGGATATCAAAAGAAACTCTTGTTGAGAGGATATCTTTATACAATTCCATCAATGCTTTACGAACTTCATCAACATCAACCTTTTTTTCATAAAATATTAAATCTATATATTGTACAAGTGAACTAGAAAAATGAATATTCTTACTTTTAACTTTATGTAGTCCATGTGAATGAGTATTAACATACCAATCTCCGTGTGGTAAATCATAACTAGTCATTATAACATCACCCTTTTCAAGCTTACTATTATAATCACATTTCACAAACCATTTCATTCTTTCATTATCATCATCAAACAAAAAGAAATAAGGATCAATAATCTTTACAACCATAAAAACACTCCATTCTTTACTGTTTGTTGTTATTAAACTTGGTTCTATAAAATGTTTATATGTATGGGGTAATAATGTTTTATTCTGTTCTAATTCAGCAGCTCTTTTTCTAATACTATGTGTGGTGTTAATGTGTGTTGTATGAGATTCTAATTTGACAAGTCTTTTATTAAATGATGTAATCATCTCATTTATTATATTATATATTGTATTAAATTTAGTATTCATAATTTGTTTATCTTTAGAGTTTAATATGGTAGTATTTAACTTTACAACTTGTTCAGTTAACAGACTTTGTAACTTGTCAAATTTATCATTAAATCGTTGTTCGATATTATTAAGCTTTGATTCCATTGAATCCATTTTTGTTGTTAATGAACTTTCAATTCTTGTTGTTGTTAAATCAGTATAATTTTTAACACCATCAACATATTTCTTATTAACTGCATCAGCTTCATCAGTTGGAAAAGATAATTCTTTTATCTTGTGTCCATTTAAAATTAAATCACCCTTCATTGAATCACCTCTTTCATTAATATATTTATTTTCTGTTAAAGTTAATATTTCTTCTGTATTAAACCCTGTTTTTATTGTTCCACCACCTCTATTACATGGAATATAAGAACTCATTTATTAATAATTTAAAATGAATCTTCAAACCTGTTTCAAATGTAAATACATTGAAATCTCTTCTCCATTAAAATCAATCAATTCTCCTTCTTGATTAAGAATTTTAAAATTAATATCCATTATATATTTTCTACATAAAGGTAAATAATTTGGAGGATTCATTCTTTCAACTATTTTATATCCCATAGGAACTGTGTTTGAGGGAAAGGAATATAAAACATTTGTTTGTTTACCATTATTATAAGAACCTGTTATACAATCACAATGAATATTTATTGTGTTTGTATTTATTATTTTTATAATATTTTCTGATGTTATATTCTCAACTACAGGTGTGATATAATGGTTTCGTGTAAATCCTAAAATTGTTCTAAAGAAACTATTATTTTGAAAATGAATTCCTATATTCTCTAAAGTCATTATACATTTTGAAGTTGGTAAATCCATTTTAATTTTAATGACTCCATTTGTTTTTTTAGAAAGTATATTATTTAAATCTTTTATCTCATAAGCTCCGGGTTCGATTGTTATTATAATCTTATCTGTAGATTTTGGGCTTATATAATAAAATATGTTATTATCTTTAGTTATATTAAAAATAGTATTATAAGCACAAAACCATAATAGTCCTAATTCATAATTTAAATTTTGATCTAATTTAATTGAATCTTGAAAGTTTATAGTAAAGTCTGATTCTTTTGAATTTATAGATAAAGTTCTTGAATATTTATCTGACATTATGTTTACCATTTTTTTTAAATTATCTTCCGGAAGGTTGCGAAGCTCCATTTTCATAGTATAGATTTTAAATCATTATAAATTTCTTGGATTAAGGAAGTGAAACCTTCTCCTTTGGATTTATTCAATCTATACAAAACATATAAGCTTAAAATACCACATATTTTAGTATTATTAGGTTGAACTTGTAAAGAATTAAAAGTGTAGTCCGAGAGATAGTCTTCAACTTCTTTAGTGGGTTTAATCCCAAAAGAATCAAAGTATATAGATTTATTATATATACAAACCCAATGAGATCCTTTTTCATTTGAATTTTGATAATTTATAATGATATTCTTTGGAGTGTCTTCTTTCAGACTCGACAATTCATCATTCATTAATATTTTTATTTTTAAATTTAAATAATCTGCATAATCTTTTAAATCAAAATTTGTTTTTGTATTTATTCCAAATGTTTTTAAAAAATCTAATATTGAAGGAGTCATTTTATATTTTATAACTTCGTATTTATAACTTCGTATACTTATTAAATTTATCTTTTGAAATTATTCCTTGTTTTAATAATTCTTTAGAAATCTTTAAAATATCAGAATCTAAATTATTATGTCCTGCTTTCCTTGCAGCTAATAGTTTTCTTAATTCAATAAAAAGATTGATTGGGTTTATCTCCTTACCCTTTCCCTGGCCCTGACCCTGGCCCTCTCCTTTTGTGACAATATAACCCCTTTCATTTTTATTTAAATATTTCTTTAAATCTTGAATATGTTTTGCTTTAGCACTACCATGTACTAATTCTATTAAATTTAAATATTTTTTAATTTCTAGAAGATCAACATTCTCTGAGGGATATCCACAAACTAATCCATAAAAATCATCTGTAAATTCAAAATCTAGGTGTTTAGTATTATAAACATTTTGTGAATGAATACGTGATTTATTTTCTGAATTTAAATATAACAGAAAGTCATGTTTATTAATTGTTATTATTTGATATCCTTCAACATTAATATTAAATGTAGGTTTAATTGTTTTACTTAAACTCACATTAATTTTAGGATCAAGTATAAGAGGTTTTATATTTAAATCTTCCAACCATGGTAATTCTTTTAAATCTTGTTTATCTTCCAACTCTTTAAATTTTAAAACTTCTAACTCTTTTATGGCTTTAATTGTTGGTCCTTGTTGTTGTTGGATTACCTCATTTAATATTATAGATTCAGCGTGTTGAGTTGTATCTTTTTTATATATTTATCTTGTTCTGATTGTAATTTTTTTAAAAGTGCTAATCTTTCTTCATATACCATTTTAATGGTATTAAAAATGGTATCATTTTGGTAAAGGATCCGTTGGAAAGGGTTTCAAGTATAAACCTTTGCCCTGGCCCTTCCCATTTTTAATTTTACAAAGACATCCATTTTTTAAAGATTTACATATTTTTTTTAAATCATCTTTATCTTTTGAAGATAAAGATTCAGATGTAGAAATTTGATTTTTTAAAAAATCATTTAAACCACGACCTTTATAAGGATCAAGATAAAGACCTTTCCCTCCCTTCATTTTCTCGATTTCAGTTTGTAGTTTTTCTTTTTCTAGGTCTGTCTTTTGAGATTCTTTAGCTTTTTGAACTGTAGTTGCAATTCCTCCAGCTATTCCAGCAGCACCTGATAGTCCGGCAATGATTGCAGGTATTAAAGCCGCCAGAGGAAGAATACCTCCGGATTTGGAGGAACTCCCTATATGTTCTTTAACTTGTTCTTTTACATGTTTTCCAATAAATATTTTTTACCAGAGATTACTACTGATTTATTTTTATTTGAATTTATTAATTCTTGCAAAGATTCCTCTGTAGGGTTTTGTGTTGTCATTTTATAATAAATAAAAATGGATACTTGGAAACCAATTTTAAATAGACATAAATCTAAATTTAATAATAAAGTATTTCCTGATAATTTTAGATGCTTAATTATTGGATCTTCTGGATGTGGAAAGAATGTTCTTCTTATGAGAATGTTATTAGAAGATGGTTTTTTGGATTATAATAATTTAATCTTTTATTCTACAACCATTAACCAACCGGAATTACAACTTTTGAAATGTGGATTTGAAAATAAATTAACTAAAAAAGCTATAATTGATATTTTTAAAAATCAACATACATATCCCGAAGAGGTTTTTCATCCTTGTGATATGGTTGATTGGTACAAGGAAAAGATTTTAGAATCAGATATTAGTAATAAAAATGATTATATAGGGGATGGAATCCAGATCTTATTCTCTAATAAACCTGAAGATGTTTTACATTGTGATTTACTTCCTAAAGATAAAAAGAATCTAGTTATATTTGATGATGTTGTTAACATGAAAAATCAAGAGATTCAAAAGAGTTACTTTACACGAGGTAGACATAATAATTGTAATGTTATTTATATATCTCAAACATATTATGCTTTAGATAAAAACTCTATAAGAAATAATTCTAATTGTTTTATATTTTTTAAATTAGACAAGCGTGATAAGAATATGATTTATAATGATTTATTTTCAAATGTTGAACCTGATAAGAATATGTTTGATATGTTTGTTGATAATCATTGGAAAGAAAAATATAATTATATTTATTTGGATAGAGAAGAAGCTGAAATATGGAAAAGTTTGTTTTAAGGCTTGTCGACTTAAAAATCTGTTTTCTGTAACTCATTATTATAAAATCTACCTAATATTTTTTCATTATTTAAATCAATGATGCTATATGTTATTGGAGTTGTATAATGTATTTTATTTATAATAAAAATTTCATTTGTCCATTTTGCTGTGAATCCTTTTTCAAATTTATTTTTATATTTAAATATTCTTACGCGGTCACCAATTTTAAATTTTGGTTTTATAGGGGTTGTATCAACAATAACATCATTTTCAATATTTACCACTTTAACTGTTTCAGGATTCAAGGAAGCATTTAAAGGTGTTGATTTTATAGAACTATGTACATCATTATTATATTCATTTACAATCTTTTGTAACAATTCATTGTTCCATTTTTGTTTTCCAATAGCAGTAAAATATTTCCACATTTTATTTTTTAATGTTCTATTTAATCTTTCAACCACAACTGCTTTTCCTTCGTTTTCTGTTGAATATAATTTAATATCATTTTCATTTAAAAACTTTGTAAAAACTTTGTTATAAAATTCTGTTCCTTTATCACACCATAAATATTTTGGAATTCTTTGATGTTGTTCAAATATATTTTCAAATGCTTCTGTAATAGAATATCCTGTTTTATTTTCTAAACATCTTGCAAAAGCAAATCTTGTATATAAATCTATTACTGTTAAAATTATTTTATATTTTTCAGGGTCTGATGATTTGGCATAAAGACTAAATCAGCAGACCATGTTTGATCTTTTTCATGTACTTGAACTTTTAAATATTTTTTATTTTTTCTAAATTCATGGTGTAATTCGTTGGCATATTTTATTTGTGATTCTGTTGGGGTTTGTAAGGGTTTATTCTCAAAGAGTTGATTCTCAAGGGATCTTTCAACGTCTGCTTGTTCAATAATCCTTTTATTAGCAACATCTTTTGCTTTTCTAGGAAGTCTTGCACCCATGGTGATCGGACTGTGTCCTAAGCCTATGAAAATCTTACCTTTCATTGCTAATTTAACTAGAGCTCTTTGAATCTTTTCCTTGCTTGATGGATTTTGTATATTATTTAAATCATGTATTAAATTCACATCTGCAATGTGTCTATCTCTAAGATTTGTTGAATTGTAAGCAATGTCATGTTTTAAAGCTGCTTGATCAATTCTATTTATTGGTTCTTCTCCTTGTTTAGGATTATTATTTTCATCTAATCTAATATCTAATCTTGTTCCTGGTCCAGTATAATTGTGACGGAATAAATGTCTTTCACCTGGATATTTTTCTGTAGTAAAAGGTTTTAATATTGTAGATGTTGTTTTTGAAGATTGTAGGTCGCCTCCTGTAATATCAACTCTCGTATGTTTTTTAGTTTTGAGATGACTTGCTTTGTGATGTCTTGTAACTTGACAATGACAAGTTTCACATGTCCAATATTTACTCATTTTAAAAGTTTTTTTATGGGGGAATCTACTTATGAAGAATCTCCCCTAACATTTTCAATAATTGAAATCTTTCCACCATATAATTTCATTTCTATTTTCTTTTCTTCTAATATTAATGTATATACTTTAGCTTTAAAATTAGAATCCTTTGTTATATGAAGTGTAACATCAACATTATTTATGGCTAGGCGATCATCTTGGTCTGAAACATTTATACAAAATATAGAATATAAATTTTTGAAATCTTCTAAACTTAATTGCGGTTCAACTTTGAAATCATAACATGTTTCAATATAATTTAGATATGGGAATATGTTTTCATTATTTTCAATATTAAATTCCATTCTATTTATTGGATAATAAGAACTATTTAATTGAATTTGGATTGTTTTAAATTATT